>JALPQI010007489.1:0-51516 GCA_025490895.1 Thaumatotibia leucotreta
CTTGGTGTCAACGTGGCTTAGTTCCATCCCACAGCCGCAGGTGGCGCGCGTGTCGTATAACGCTATCTCGTCCAGCAGTGGGCATTGCTTGAGGAGTAAGGCGAGTGGTTGGCCTGGAAATGGACAAGTGTTGGGTATCTTAATTTGAAGTTACGTTAAAATACAAACATGTTTCCTGGTTGGTCTCCAAACTAGCGATATGGCTAAGATTCTTAGCCGGTGGCATACGCAGACTGGTATCCATTTTGGTGTTGATTTTTTGACCAAGAAATGAGTGCAATCCCGTTGTCAGTGAGGTATTGAGACTCAAAATAGGCCACCTAGTTTCAGAAGGGTCATCAAAAGTTTGAAATTACATAAAATAGTAGAACCTACTATTTTATGTAATTATTATACTATCGTATAACTACTTCTGAAACATGAACATTAAAATAGTATCGAATCAAGTTACTCAAGTAATTAAGTCGATTGGGTCCTCGACCGGACATTGAGAGTAGATCTTTCCTTGCATCGCCCCCGCCACCACCGCCCGCGGCCAGTACCTATTCCAGCAGAGCGCAGGCCCGCATACGCGTCGGGCTTTGACCAAGGGTACTCCGGACGAGAACCCTCTTTAATAGGTCGAAACATATCGAGCAATCATCAATAATACGTTAGTAACCCGGTTCAAAAATATTTTAATACTATGAGTTCAACCTATTTTTAATTTACATAAATACAAGTCTGACTGTGTGGTAGCGGCAGTAAGAATACACTTGTCACCACCCCAAATCTTCACGCGTGTGTCAGAAGAGTCAACTAAGGAATTGAGTGTAGAGTCAGTCAGTACAGTCACTGGCCATTCTTTGATAGAAGATTGATGATGGGCGGCAGGGTCATAATAGACGTGGCGATTATGGGCATCTACCTCCTAATGCGTCTATACGCATTTAATAGGAGAGGCCAACGTTCAGCAGTGGACTGAGACAGTCTGATGATGTGAAATACAAGTCTCGATAACATACCAGTACAACCAGCAGCCCCACATATAGTGACCTTCATCCCAGTTGGACAGGTGCTATATCGAGGACATCCGCAGCGACTAAAGCCGCTGCTTCTGAACCAATCCTTCGACGCATTACGGACGGTCACTTGCTTAACACCCACACGAAACAACACCCTGAAAACACACAAAACCATTGTGCTAACGGGGAATTTTATATATTTTTTTCCATGTTGTATTTACACTACAAAAAATTTTGAAATATGACATTTTGACGTTTCCACTGTTCTTCTTTTTAAAGTGTGAAATTCTGTCCACCATGCATAGAGTTTGGTTGATAAAATTTGTTCTAAATTACAGGGTGTAGGTACAGTCAAGTACAAAAATAAGTATCGAAAGAATCAGCTCATAAATATTTTACGACGTTCTTGTTACACAGAATTAGAGTGCACCGGGACATAGGTATTTTTGAACATTTTTGTGTACACCTTATTTTGTCTTTGACCGTACGTTTAATACAGGCGAAGCTCTTAATGGGGGTTTAGATAACTTATACTTAAAATTAGAGCAACAATAATTCGACAGGCAATGTAGAGCAACACATTCATTTTAAACGCTCGTTCACAGCAAATTTCAAAAACAGATATAACTGTAACTGCCATATCAATATTAACGATTGTATGTATGTACCTACATTCCTGCTCCGAAACACTCTAAAAAAATTGTGAAAAAAAACTCGTAATCCTCGTACCTGGTTAAATTCATCGCCCATCATAATAGATTGACACGCGGTATATTAGGCCCTCCGCTAGCTAACGTGGATTACCCGGATCCGCATTACCGCTCGTCTAACAAGAAATTGTATGAACGGCGCTAACTGGTGCGGGCGCGTGCGACGGATAACGCAACCGGGGTTAGAATGGGATTTGAAAGTACTGTTGACACAACAGTGTATAAGTCAATCTAGGATATATTCATAGTTATATTCATATATTCACAGTTTAAGTGCAGAGCTTATGCAGAGACTTACAGGCAATAGATTCATTAATCACTGACTACGTCTATAAACAACTCTTTTCTTGACATATTTTGTATCATTTGTTGTGTCAACAGTACTTTTGAATCCCCTTCTGATTCTGGATTGATAATACTTCTGTACTTTAATAATGGAGACCTGCTTTACCTGTTTGTAATAAAACTAATAAACATTTTTTAAACTTAGTTTGTGATGCTTTGAGAGAAAAACGTAAGTAAAACTGAGCATCGGTAGGTATTCAATATGATATATAATTTCAAAATATAATTATATGATGAGCTAATTGGTCATAATTAGCGGCTAGAAAGCTAAAACCGTACAAATTACAACGACGATACAATCTACAAACTAAAAAATCGTCACGCAAATACTCAATGAATATTTCAGTGAGCGATACTATCATTTATTCTTCATTATGGTGCAGCTACGGTTTTTAATACCATTAGCCTTTAATATTTACGGGTTAAAGTTGATTTTCAATTGCATTTTACTATTAGCTGTCAGCATTTTTCACCGACGATCCGCACTGCAATTGCCATCAAATATATCAGAGCCATTTATCTTGAAACAATACGAAAGCACACAGGCACGTTGAAACTGAACACGGGTTCACCATGTCATATCTAAAAAAAATTACAAGCACTAAAAGCGAAAAACCAAACATTATGACCGCATTCAAGCCAATGTATCTTGTATTAACTCTGATGGGACTTCTACCGTACTCACTCAAGTTTCCAAAGGGATCAGGCGGTGCTATAATAATCCACAAGTCAATTTACTTCAATTCACTGTGCACCGTTTCCATTATTCTAATTATTTACTCGTTTTTCGTTGTTCACACGAAATCGGTGCTCACTGCCGGTGACAACAACTCGATGACTAAAGTTCAAATGACCAAGTGCAACTACATAGTAGAAATGTTTACACTCCTGCTGTTCGTCACGATCACTTATATCTGCGCTTACAAAAACAGATTTGCTTACGTGAAGATATTGAATGCTATCATTTCATCAAGTAACAAGTTTGTTGATCGTAAAGTATTCCATGATTTACAAAAGCAAGTAAAGATAGTGATATCGTTTCTGCTATTTTTATTAATATTGCAAATCATAGTTAATTTTACAAGGCCCGACGAATTGATAAAGATGGTGCTGGTGACTTCGAGCTACATCTTGCCGCAAACGATTCAATTTACAGTGATTGGGTTCTATTACGTCTTAACATTGATGCTTGTTGGAGCACTGAATAATATTAATGAGCAAATCAGAAGTTTATCTATTAAAGTGAATGCTGAATTTATAAAATTCGAAAGGAGACTTCTTAGTTTAAGTCAGATAGAGGTCGTTTTCGTGCGTTTGTTAGAGACGAAGCGGGACATTAACAGGATATTTGAAGCATCCATGTTGGCGACGGTGGTGCAGTGTTTTCATTCCATAGTGAGCGAAACGCATATAGTTTACCACGACATAGTGGTGGTGCGTACCACCGAAATACACAATCTATGTAACTGCTCGATTTGGATCCTGTATCAGTTGCTCAAAATTTACACTATTTCGTGTTTGGGGGAAATGTTGAAGAAACAGGTAAAGTTATGTAATTGTCTTTAAAATATGTTGCTGCTACCAGCAGTCAATGAATGGAAACTAAGGATCTCCCGAAATCTATCGACGCAAATTCAGTTAAATCCATTTATGAAACGCAATAAGAACGAAAAAGAAACAACTTGGACGACTCCGATCGACGGTGATACGGCGCGATTTGCCTTAAAATGCGAAAGCGTCGATAGGTTCAGGGAGACCCTAAGACGAAAAATAACCTTTTGCAGAGGGTGTCTGACGTAAAAGGTTAGAGCAGTGCCATTTAATTAACAACGAAATTTTTCACAGGTAGCTAAAATTGGGCGTAGCTTACATAATATTCTTGCAGGAAGAGAAAACACTAGATTGTACCTGGAGGTCCAACATTTTGCGTCGTTGATATTGTACCAAAATGTGGAGCTGACTGTTTTCGATCTCTTTCCACTAGATGCCACTCTGGCTTTTAATGTAAGCCTTTTTATATATTTTTTAAAACCTCAAAATACAGAAATAATCATTACAAAATCGTACCTGAGCGATTCTCAAAAAGTTTATTCAATATTGATAAAAATTGGTAGGTTGTTAGAGTCAATGACGCTGAGCAATGAACGTTTCAAACATTTTCGGAAATGTAGGTAGGGTAGATCTTGGCCCTGTGATGACGGCAGGAAGAATAAATTTGTCACCACCCCAACTCCTCCTGCGGGTGTAGTAAGAATCGACTAAGGGATTGAAGTGTAACTGGCCATTTTTGATAACGATTGATGATGGGCAGCAGCGTCCTCATAGGGGACACATTACTGCGATCGCCAATCCGCTTGCCCGGCGTGGCGATTATGGGCATTTATCTCCTAATGCATCTATTAATATGAGAGGCCTACGTCCAGCAGTGGACTATCACAGGCTGATGATGTGATATATGTGTGATGCGGTAGATCTTGATCAGCATCATTGACTCTACAAGCCTGCCAATTTTTATAAATATCGACTTCGTGATCCAATTGTACAAATTTTTGAGAAACGCTCACTTTAGTGAGTGCTCAATTTAACGATTGACAATTTCAGGTAGTTACGGCAGCTGTCATGTACATTGTGATGCTGGTGCAGTTTGATACGGAGAAGAAGTCCACCGGCGCAGAATAATGAAGCACGGGAATGAAAGTGCGGTGTACAGTCAAAGTCAAAGTCAAACTATTCTTTATTAAAGTAAGCCTATTAATAAGCATTTTCGAATCGTCTGACATTATCAAGAGAGAGAAAAAAATCTACTACTGGTTCAAACCCTACACCGTTCCTGAGAAGAACCAGTAAGAAATTCAGGTGGACTTATTTTTTCAAAACAGTATAATAATACATCTTATTAAAATAACATGCATTAAAGAATTTATTACATAAAAAAATTATTATTATAGACATTTTTATAAAAAAGAGAAATAAATAAAGGATCATAATATTAAACAAAAATAATTATTATTGTAGTGCAATAATAATTACCGCTAAAAACCGCTTCAATTTATATCTTCAGTCGCCAGCAGATATAAATTGAAGCGGCCAGGGTGCTTAAAAATATTTGTACAGGGTTTGTTTTTAAGCACCAGCATCGAGGACACTCCGATAGAATGAAATGCTGGTAAAAGTACGAAGCCTCCATACGTAGGGGATGCATATTTATATGGATATCTATATTTTTAAATATTTTTAATTCACCATGTTGTGTTTTATTAAATCAGAAATATGCTATTAGGTAGGTACCTATCACTGTAGACATGAAAGTAGGCACTGCAGTAGAATGACTTTCATTTTAAAATAGCTATTGGGTCGATTGCAAAAAAGTGTTTAAAATGTGTGTATTAACGAAAACAAAATAGAAACGTTATAATTTTTGCGTTACGAAATTTTTCTACGAAGTAGAATTTTTGTGTGACGACTTTTGGCATTGAAAAAAAGGCGACAAACATCAAATTTTCTTTGAGCGATCAATAAGATACCTGATTCTCAAGAAGAACTGATGCCTTTTTCTACTGCCAAAGGTTGGTGGACCTGGACAGAGTACACACTATACTTATTATGTATGACTAACATAATACAATTGACGCCATCGTGATTTTTATTTTGATTACCTAAGGCATTAACTGAGTACACTTTTTTTTCGACCCTGTTGCCTTTTTTTTACAAAGCGTAGAGTAAAAAGAATACGACGCTTTCCCAGTGCAACTAGTTAAAAAGAAAGTAATAATACATAGAAAAAAAAACAACCAATCTCATTTCGAAACCGGTTTGAAAACGTTCTGTTTCAGTTTAACAGTCAATTATCCTAAGATTTATAAAAAACCAGCAAGCCTTTTAAATGAAGCATGTGGTTATGATCAAAAAATATAATACTCTTAAGAGGCTATGATTCAAAACAAGCTGATTTATTAACAAGCGATGACACAAATTACAAACAGCATGAAAATACCACGTTTGTCTATCCCAGTCAGGAATAAACTGGATTTTATTATTCTAAGCCCGTTAACACTAGTTATAGATAAAAACTATGGGCGACAAGAGATAGATATTTAGTATTAAGCTCTTAGTCGGCATCCGCACATAGTTTTGCAATGTTCTGTAGGTCTAGCCAAGGTGTCATTTTGCAATCGTATACGATAAGCGATAAGTAATAAATGTATAAGATTGACAGATTCCTGAAAACAGTCGCGTGAACATTTCCATACATTATTATGTTCACGTGACTTATCGCTTATCGTATACGATTCCAGAATGGCATCTTGGCTAGGCATGCAGATCGGTCAGCAATGATAGTGCATTGTGCAGTGGATGTCACGTGACAGAGACTGCAGCTTACGGTAGGTCTTCTAGACGCAGCAAATATGGTAAATTATACTTCGTCCAACAATATCAGTCAGCAAAAAAAAGTATGACCTGCCATTTTTTTATTTGCCTCCTTTTTCTACTAACAGAGATTGTTGGACATGGTATAAATATGTATTTAACATATAATTTACTAAGCTACATAGACAAAACATGTAATCAGCGCGCGATGTTGTATCGAAAACATAACATGTTTTAGGAAACTAAGCATAATTATAGGGTTTATATAAGAAAGTACTCGGTAAAAACTATAAAAAGAATACATTAAAATTGGTGTTACTACTTCAAAATCAGTTACCGCGTATTGCCGTATAAGTGGCGGAATGGAACTAGGCTCAAGATTATTTGCGCGTATAAAAAAATATTTCACATATAATTATGATCGCAACATTGTGGAACTGTTCAAGACGCTATACATTTTACTTTCAATAACGGGGCTATTTCCCTATGCGATCGATTTCCCAAGAGGAAGATACGACTCAAGAATAATACGCAAGAACCTAGTCCTACATTCTTTTGGTGCTATTTTATGCATAGCCTATCTTTCATTCTACTTTACGCAAAAAATACTATTTCTGATGAACACATCCGGGATGAGTTCCGTAACAAATGTAACTAACATTATTGAGATATCTTTAGCTCTTTTATGTGATATCGTTATATACTATTCTGCATTTCGGAACGCTAAAATGTATTTGCAAATTCTTAACGATATCGCTATTTGCTGGGCTGAGCTCTCCCATATCAATGTAACCCCAATTCTCAGATTCTTACGCGGATTATTCACCTATCCAGCAATCGCTTGGCTGGTAATATTTTTAAGTGTACAAGTAACTCTATGCGTCATTGGCACTCAGAAAGTTTTCAATCAGCTCATATTTTTTATGCTCCCTGATACGATACCCAGCTTGGTAGTTGCGTTTTATAGCAGCATGATTTTATTGGTAGTTGGGTTGTTAAAAAATATCGAAGAGCATTGTCAAATTATTGTAAAATCCAAAACAGATAACTCTTTCCCGGCGCATCCAAATGATGTGCAAATAGTAAGTTCAGCTGGGACGTCGAAAGGCTGCATTCGTGTAGACCGCTTGGAGCAAGCATACGTGAAGGTTTTGGAGATAAAGCAGGACATAAACAACGCGTTCCAAGCGCCGATATCGCTAATCATAATCCACTGTTTCCACGGCATCTTAAGCGATGCCCACACTCTCTACCGGGAGATCGTGGTGAACATGCACTTTGACGTCCATCTGATGATTGACAAGGCTTTTTGGGTGTTATATTCTTTGGCGAAAATCTACGCTTTGACGTTCACCGGGTCTCTATTGAAGGACGAGGTAAGTGTTCGAATTCTAATGTTTTCTTTTATTTGGTGATGGTTTTGGAAAGGGTGCTGCCAATATTTCGTAAATGTTGACGCCCAGGGGGAGTTTCTAATATGTTACAGTCGCTGGATAGGTATTAACAAAACTAGAATAAGAAAGAGAAAACCGTTGCCAGTTTTAAATATGAACAGAATTTTGGTTGTGATGTTTTTTACAAAAAATATACTACATTTACATTTATTTATTACCTACGCATTTTTCAGGCCAACAAGATTGGGCAAACATTGCACAATATTCCAACGGCAAATCAAGACAATCGGTTGCTAATGGAGGTTAGTGTAAACTAAATAAATAAGGAAGTAAAATCGTTATTATTGAGATTTCTACGTTATATACAGGGTGGTCCAAACCTTGACGTCAAAATTTTTTTTAGGTTCCCTACGTCATGGGCTATCAGAATATACCCCATGTATGTTAGCCGATTTTTTGTAGTTTTTGAGTTATGAATTTTTGAAAAAAAAATTTTGAGAAATTCAAGAATTAAGAAATTTATTAATAAAAAAAAACTATTGAGTTTTTTAAATATTTTCTTTTTGTAAAAGTATTACTACAAATAAAGCATTTACTGACAAAAAAATTAGCGTCCTCACTTTGATACAAGTAGGATAAAAAATACCAAATTCAAAATTTTTCGTTAAAAACGCATCAAAGTAACATTAATGTACGTAAATAAAAAAAATAAAACATATCCCAAGGATTTTTGGTAATCTAAAAACTGCCCTAGATCTTAAACCTTCGTAAAAGTAAAAAAAAAGTGATAATTAATGGTGAGGATTTTTCGGAGTAGTCGGTCAAATAAACTTAAAAAAACCTACAAAATTTTTTATTTAAAAATAAAGTAAAATTTCGTCTGTTTTGTTGTTCTTATCAATAAACAAAGACAGAAAATAACACGAAAACTCAAGTTGTGTAGTTATTCAAGTCATTTTTTACTACTTTCAAATTTTAAGCTTTTTAATTTTATTTGACCGACTACTCCGAAAAATCCTCATCATTAAGTATCACTTTTTTTTTGCTTTTACGAAGGCTCAAGGTCTAGGGCGGTCTTTAAAATACGAAAATTCCTTGGGATATATTTAATTTTTTTATTTACGTACATTAATGCTATTTTGATGCGTTTTTAGCGTAAAATTTTGTATTTTGTATTTTTTTATCCTACTTATATCAAAGTGAGGACGCTAAATTTTTTGTCAGTAAATGCTTTATTTGTAGTTATACTTTTACAAAAAGAAACTATTGAACATATTGCGAAACTATACTATATTATAAAAAAATCTAATATTTATAAAAAGAAACTAGTTAAAAAACCCAATAGTTTTTTTTTATTGATAAATTTCTTCATTCCAGAATTTCTCAAAAAAAAATTCAAAAATTCATAACTCGAAAACTACAAGAAATCGGCTAACATACATGGGGTATATTCTGATAGCTCATGACGTGAGGAATCAAAAAAAAATTTTTGACGTCAAGGTTTGGACCACCCTGTATAATATTATGCCACTTGAGGTTACTTGCATAATAAGTTTGTAAAAGTCTCTTTCCAATAATAGACATAGAAAAAAGAAGAGAATAGCTTTCGCTTGAGTAATCAAAATGTATGTATTACAGATACAACATTTCACCTCCTTGATGTCATTCCGAAAACCTGTCGTTACGGTTTACGACTACTTTTCATTGGATCCCACATTATTGTTCAGTGTAAGTATCATAATCATTACCAGAGCCCGTAATTTACAGAGTTTTAAAATATTTTTCTATTGTTCTGGATTCTGAGTAGGTAGCAGGGATCGGAAACCGTTATTATTTTCAAACCGTTACCATACGTCAACCCCAAACCATAATCATAAAGTTTTTGTTCTCATTAACCGATACTTCTTAATGTTCTTTGACGGAACGCTTAATGGCCGATTCTGTTCTCAACGAACGGAATAATAACGGTTTTCCTGATTCTGTTGTAAGAGATGAACTGTCATGTCATGTTCTTCTTATAAAGTTTCCGTTACGGTTAATGTTCTTTCAAACGTTTTTGGCCGCGAACGCTACGTTTAGTGTTCTTGGGAACGGAATAATAGTGGTTTTCCTGTCAAAATTGATTTGAACAAATAGACAATCACATGTGGTGCCTATTCTCCGATTAATCGAGATTGAATGTCGTATGGTTTGTATAAGGAAAACGTATTGAAATGACGTTTCGTGTCGTTTACTATTTTAATATTTATGGATACTGGAATAGAGACCCACTAGAAATTTAAAATCTGTTCCAAATTTAAACGCATAACCGAACGTAGTTAAGGAAAAAGGACGCAATACACTACAATCTGCCAATTTGTTTTAAATCCTATGTCAAAAGGAAAAGCCATCAATTTAAGTGACAAAGTGGCACCTTTTCGTTCACCTTTTCACCGCCACGTCAAAAAATAAAAGCGAGCAACACACGCCAAGCAACAAATTGCATGTAAACAACTAACTCAACAAAGTAAGTATCAGCTTCGTAGTGTTAAACGAACATATATTTTATCAGTTATATCAATTCATTGGCGGCGAAAAAATGTCCTTACCTACTGTTATCAGGAGGTAATGTTATGATTACAGTCACGTTAATTCCTATAGCAAGGCTAGCATATCTTGTGTTTAACATCAACTTGCCGCCACACTTCTCTTTTTAATCTATACAATTGAAAAAAGACGCGTAGCTGCGAGTTGCTTGTTAATTCAGAGTTTGCAATCTGTCATCAACCTCTTTTGAGAAACTGAACTTGCTTTTCAAAAGAGGTCGATAGATCTGAGTCCGTAGCTATGTTAGCTAACGTGCCAATTAGTGATTTTATTCTCTTTGGTGCCAATCGCTACGCTACGCTGAGCAGGTAGTGTATCGTAGTTTTCTCTCTGTCACTCTTTCTTATTGGTGTGACGAAGACAGTTGAGTTTCGTTCGCGACTGAATGTTAGCGATTGGCATATTGGCTACACAACCTGTTCATATAATCATTTCATCGCCAACACAGTTAACTAATGTGTCTTGATGTTTTATGAATAAGGCAATTGGACTGGATGCGTGTAAGAGTTACGAATAAATGCAAAGTCATTTGCAGACACCAATAAACTAACATGTTTTACCACAAAAATCAACTATATTCCAAATAGCTGACTGGTGAGTCGTGAGACTGGTGACTTGCTTCAACCTTTTCAACGCCACGTAAAACTATAAAAGCTAAATTTGAACTTTACGCACGTGCATAGTTACATATTATTTTGTGGATGGTGACTTACAAATAGTCTTTGGCGTTGAAACTCTCTTGTTAATCAGTACCTACCAATATATCAGTCATTGTCCAATCTAATTGAAACCTTGTGGACGGCGATAACGGTTATGTTGGTAACACTGTTTCAACGCCAAAGACCGATATACAAGTCACAGATCAATAGAGACCTAGTCGCACTTGCTTATAGTTTTTGACAAATTCCTTTGTGACACTTTGGTGGCGTGGATGGAGTGACAGCTGCTGTTTTTGCCGTGGCATTGAAAAGGTTAGTGTTATGATGAGGTAAAAATTGTATTGACAGCGGTATCGTCATTCATGGTTCGTCTCAGTAAACTTAGCACAGGATCAGTGCGACAATATGTCGCCGCGAAATAGATTATCCATCTCCCTTTTATTCATATTGTTGGTAAAAGATAGAAAATCTATACATGTAGCGATAACATACTGACATAGCAATCATGTGCTAAGCGTACAGTATAGTTCGAGAAATATAAATTGAACGTTTATTTTTACTATAATGTAGGTAGAAAGTTACCAATTTATATTTCACGAACTGTACTCTCAGTCGTCGTATGTCAAGTTCTTAAATTGATGCCGTTCTGATTGTGTCACTAATTTTTTATAGTTAGCATATAGTATAGCAAGATAGTAGTTAGAGCAACACACCCAAAGAAGATGTTGACGAAGGCTTAAATGAGTGATATGAAATAGACAATACAACAAATTACCAAAGTTGATATAGTTGACCCCAGTTAAAATGACGAATCAAGAATGGGTGACAAAGACAGATCGGGACCAATTCAAGATTTTAAGAAAAAACAATTGAGACGTCACTGAAAATAAAACTAAGGCTGCGTTTCACCAAACTTTTATTCGAAGAATAACGCTTTCTCTCAGATAGATATATATATATATATATATATATATATATATATATATATACATATCGACGCTGGAAAGGAGAAATTGGATAAGCGACATTTTTGAAGATATTGAGTTATACACACCGTTAGAATCGGCAAATTTTTCCGCGTCGAATGAGCTAGGTTTCGTATCCATCTGACAACTTTTGTGTCGCTTATCCCATCGGTGATTTAGAGAACTTTCGATCATTTTTTACTACTAAACGACTTGGTTTTTGACAACTTTTAAGAAAATGGAGATTAGATAAAATATAATTCAACATAATGAATCTTGGATCATTTTACCTATTTGTCATGACAGGTTAAATTTTACTTGGATATTTTTGCTGTGTAATAACTAATCATCACTTGTGGGTTAGCTATTTCTACCTGACTGTATGATGTGTTCTCATGTCGTTTGGACAATTTTACCTTTATCTTAATTTAAAATTAAAGACGGTTAGACAATATTACTTAACTATGATATCTGAACTATTGGCGTTTATCCATTTTTACCCCTACATTAATTTATGAACCATATGTCGCTTAGGTATCCGTTTTTACCTGAATTTACATTAGAATACTACTGTCACTTATCCTAACTTGCATGAATGAAATGTCAGTAAAAAAGTTAGCAACCATTTGCATACATAAATGTTTGCTATTTTATTCTTTGTCACGTTATGTAGAAACATTTGGCAGAGGGGTTGTCCTGTCAATTTTTACTCTGCGTTAAATAAAATGTTTTTGGAACTTTAATATATAAAAATAAAAAAAGAAATAGGTACTTAACTTACTAGAAATAGGTTAGAGGTAGGTTTGTAGGTTTAGAAATAGGTACTTAACTAAAACTATTTTTTAAGTGTTATCATAACGTAATACGATGGATAAACATACCAACAGGTACGGTTGTTAAAAGTAGATAGTTCTCAAGTGCCTCGTTTGTAGGTAGGTACTAACTATTGTTGGCTCAATAACGAGTTATCCTTGTTGATTTTGCATGTTTTAACCCTTAAATGCATGACCTTGACAAAGATTTATTCTAATTTGAATTCTGACATGTTGTCAATAGAGTCGAAAATACATGATGCATGATGCAACCCTTAAATGCATAGTGATATAACAATGCATTTAAGGGTTAAAATAAAGAGAAATGATCTCAAATAGAAAAACAAAATATATTTGTTTTTAATACTTAACAATAACTATTACTTACTCACATACTTACCTACTTTTTGGAATAAAGTTATAAAAATACCTAAAACAGTGTCTTTCTTTTTTCACGTGTAAGTAAATTCGTTTACTAGTCACGGAATGTTACTCTTGTAATTGAAATGACTGACTATGAAGTCTAAAATAGTTTCTCATTTTAAGTATGTGGTTGTGGATATTTCTTACTGATATATTTATGCTATTTTTTTCAATTTATATATTTTTACCCGAATATAAAATAAGCCACATCGGCAGTTAGATAATTTTAACATGATGAATTTGTTATGTAAGTCTTGGGTGGACTTTTTTACCTTCCTTATTTCTTTTACAACGTGTTGGTTAGATAATTTTACCTGAATCAATTTTTTCGACCATTTTGCTTAAGCGACAGTAAATCCTTAAATAACACTTGAATACGTTAAATAATTAAAACATCACATAGAAAACATATTTATGTCCATAAATAATGCTTCAATTATTTGATTTGGCCTCCTAATTCATTTTAATGATTTTTTTTCGAAAATCTCGGCGGTTTTTTGCCTCTCCTGTAAAGTACGCACTGTGTCGCTTATCCAATTTCTCCTTTCCAGCGTCGATATATATATATATATATCTATATATACATATATATATATATCTATATATACAGGGTGTTTTTTTTTCGACCGTTCAAATTCTACGTAGTGAATGTGTAGGTCATACTCACCAACTTTTACTATGGGGACAAAGTCGAAATCGCGAAAAAAAAATCAGCTGTTTCATACAAATTGGCGGCATTACGCCGGCCGAAATGTATGAAACAGCTGATTTTTTTTTCGCGATTTCGACTTTGTCCCCATAGTAAAAGTTGGTCAGTATGACCTATACATTCACTACGTAGAATTTGAACGGTCGAAAAAAAAACACCCTGTATGTATGTAGTGCTAAAGTACTATGGAGATTTGACATGACTATTCGAAAATAAGCGTTATATTTCGAATCAAAGTTTGGTCAAATCGACTAAGTGAAACACGTACACGGTCCAGAATCGAAATCTTTGATAGAGTTAACTGGGTTGGCGTATGTACAGTCAACCAATGGAACCCTAGGCCACTCAGGAACCATGTCAAAGTAACGTTATCAATCAGATTGTAAGACATTTCAAACGGCTTTTCATTTTGACATGGTTCTAGAGTGGCCTAGGGTTCCAATTGGACGTAGTTCTGCAAACAGGAACCAATCCACACGAATTTGTCATTTTAATTAACACCTTAAATCAAAACAAACATGTCAATCTTTAAAATGACAAATTCGTGTGGATTGGTTCCTGTTTGCAGAACTACGTCCAATTGGTCGAGTGTACCTACTAAAACTAAAAAAGGAAAAATACTATATATATTAATATTTATTTATTCGTGGTTAGCTTGGGCTTCCACATTCCAGCGTTTCACCGCTGCCGCTGGAGTCAGCATATGAGTATATGACCGCAGCTGATCTGATGATAAAGAGTACTTTTGCGAGTACTTTAGGGAAAAGGATTCTTGCTATATCAAAGGGTCCCAGGATGGCTGGCACATACGCGGGTTAGGTCCTCTGGCATGGCATCTTCCACTTTCTTCTATGCTGGTATACCAAGGCATCCATTCAGGTGTCTTAATATCAAAGGGTCCATGGTATCTAAGGCTGTGGAACACGGCACCTCATTAGTTTGATTTGAGCGATTAAGTATGAAACACCATTATACACGGTGGAATTTAATCGGTGAACAGGAACCCATTTTTCTAATTCAGTAATCGATGGCGGTCACGTTTATGTAGTACTTAAGTGGAACCAAGATTTTTTTTTTAGCATAACAAATTTTTATGTTGAAATTAAACTTTAATTAAAATTTATTGTCACCCTACTAATGGTTTAGTTTGAAAAGTTTAATACCTCTTTTCAAACTATCAGCCATGCATCGCTCTTAGGAATAGAGTCTATCGCAAAAATTAAAACATGTGAGTGGTTATTGCTCATTTATGTTTTAAGTTTCTATGGCTGATAGTTTGAAAAGAGGTATTAAACTTTTCAGACTAAACCATTAGTAGGGAGACAATAAATTTTAATTTCAACATAAAAAAAAATTATGCTAAAAAAAAACTTGGTTCCACTTAAGTACTACATAAACGTGACCGCCATCGTTTACTGAATTAGAAAAATGGGTTCCTGTTCACCGATTAAATTCCACCGTGTATAAGTGACACGATGCATGCAGGCCACGTTTCTTTAATAAAAAGATCGGTCGATCGATGTTATAATAAGATTATTATGCTTATACTGATGGATATGAGTACCTATAGATGATTTTATGAGATAAATACACTTTAATGATAAAAGGATACCTTCTTATCAAATTCAATATCACATAATCAGTCTAATACAGTAACAGTGGTCTTGACGTGGGCCTCTTCTATTATTTTATTTATGCGTATGGGTACATTAGGTAGGACAAAATGACATAATGCCCATAATAACCACGCTGGGCAAACGGATTGGTGATTGCAGTAATGTGTCCATTATGATGAGGCTGCTGCCCTGCCTCCATCTCAAATAATTGGATCAGCGTAGTACCGTCCCTTAGTCGACTCTAATAACACCCATCGGAAAAGTTCTCCAACTTGGTAGGTGGCAAATATATTGTTACTGCCGCACCACACAGCCTAAATTCAATGTATATGACTATAAATATTAAGTACATTTTATATATAATATAACCACTTACAATAATATCAATCAAACAAACAGAACCTTATTGCCCTTGTAAGTTATATGACCACAACATAGAACCATGTAATATCGTGAATTTTAGACTATTAGTTGCCTATAGGTATTTAGATACAGGTTTCAGTAAAATACAGCTAAATACACATAGAATTACTACCGTAAAATTAGCCCACTTTGCCTCCAGGGGAAACGTTGCCCAAAACTTGAATTTTAAATAAATTGGTTATTATAGAAAAAAATTACATTCTTATGGCGGCCTAACTATTTTTAGTATAAAATAGATTATGTGAGAAGCAACACCAAGTATGACTTTTGCGTCTATCTTCATCTAGTTGTTTGCTAGAGCTTCTTGAGTGAGGTTGGTTATTTGGCGGGCAAAATCTTGGCAAAATATAGACATAAATTTCTCAAAACAGGGTGGTATTAAATGAAAAAAAAACCCATGACCTGTAATAAAATGACAACAGTAGATTACATTGATAGTAGTTTAATTGGAAAAAGCTAATCAGAAAATAAGTTATGGCTTTGGGCAATTTTATCCAGTACTTTAGCAAACGGACATTGAAAACATTGCCCATCATGAAAAATAGCCTACAGTTGTCACTTTCAAGTTTTACCACTTTATGAAAATAGCGGAGGGTAATGTTTTTTCCAGTAAATTACGTTTTTATAACTCCGTTATTTTATTTTACGTTTACAAAATATTCGGAACCAATAACTATACTCTCAATTGTCAGTTTCGTTGTCTGCTGCTTCGTTAGTGGGCTGATATTTATATCAATATAATATTATCTTGATTCCCATTCAAAAAACGGTTTTATTATTATTGCATTAAAACAAATAATACATGTTGGACTGTTTTACTTCACTAGTATATTAATACTTTGAACAAAAGTTAAACGTCTTTAGTTAAGATATCTACTTAAAAGTGACAACCCTAGCATTTGCAAATTGCGTTAGTGGACCTTGTATGAAAAAGAGCGAAAACGGGTAGGTAACATTGCCCAACCAATTTACTCAAAATTGTTTATACTTATCCCTGAGTTATAAACATGAAATGGTAGAATTGCCCAAAAACCTTCTGTGATCGTAGTATTATTGTCATACGAGCTATTTTTAAGCACTAAATTGAGGTGGGCAATGTTGGTCAAGAACGAGATTACTTTGCTCGCCTTCTATAGGTGCATTCAGACCAAAAGAACATTCGCTATTCTAACCTCCCACTCTACGAAATTCGATCGTTACACAAAACGTGATTGGTTGATTTCGTAGAGCGGGGGATAGAACAGCGAATGCTCTTTTGGTTTGCACGCACCTTAAAACGACAAAAACCTGATCTAAATGATGATCTAAAAATTATTTCTTCATGTGAGCCGATTCGCACGATCACAGTGCACATGCAGAGCAGAAAAAACTTCAAGGTTTTATATATTTTTTTGAGATATTTTAGGATTTCCGAAAAAAGCGGGCAATGTTGACTACTTAGTTTCACGGTACTATGAAAAAATGTAACATACAACCTTGTAATTATAATATTGCGGCAGCAAAATATTTGGCCAGCGTTGGGATCACGCAAAATAGGCACGTTAGATGTCGAGTTGCGGAAAATGGCGAGAATACAATATCAAAAAACCGGCCAAGACCATGTCGGGCCATGCTCAGTATAGGTTTCCGTAGTTATTCGAAAACGGCTGGGCCGATTACGTTCGATATGGTTTTATTTTTAAACCCACAGCCCAGCAAAGTTTTTATTCTACCACTTTGTTAGCATAATTAATATGTATACCAAATTCTACTACTAACGGCCACTGAGCTATGCTGCGGACAGACAGACGGACAGACGGACATGGCTAAACTATAAGGGTTTTTTGTTTACTACGAAACCCTAAAAATAACGCATGAGGAAAAAAACCGGCCAAGTGCATGTCGATCCATGTGCAGTATTAGCGTTCCGTAGTTGGTCGAAACTGGCTAGACCAATTATGTTCAGGATAGTTAGTATTATCTATCAGCATGCCTTAAGCCAAATATGTAAGATATTTTTCATATTTTTCGAAATAGTGAATTTGGAAAAAACCTATACTCTTTTTGAAATACCTATTCACGGATACCCCACATTGTATTCACGTGTAGGGGAGGAACCCCAATAGTTTTTTTTTGGATATTTATTATTCGAGTTTGTCGGCTTAAACTAATATGTATACCTACAACTAATTGCAAATGGTCACTGATCTAAGCACAACGAGCAGACAGACGGACTACCGCACGAAACGATAGATGAAGAGTGATAGAGCGCTGACACACTCTAGCACCATGCTAAGAAGAGTATGCTGACGGATAGACAGACGGACTAACGGACAGACAGACGGACAGACGGACATGGCGAAACTATAAGGGTTTTTTATTTTTTTATGCCCGCTATTTTGAACTATGCCCGATCATAACAATTTTTTTTTAACGAAAAAAGTGTTAACGCTTTCACAGCCAGTAACAAAAAAGCTCGTTTAAATTTGAATTCTAAAATGTTATTAACAGAGTTCTTAATCACAATTGCGGAAATAACGCATAATTTATTTTTATTTTTTGTTACTGGACATTGTATTTTTTTGGGTTTGTTAAGAATTATTTCTATTTCTAGACGGATCCAAGAATAGATGGATGGAAAGAAGGACTAACCAACAGATAGATTAACAGTCAGACGGACGGACGAACAGACAGACAGACTGACATAACGAAATTGTAAGGGTTCCTAATTTACTACGGAACCATAAAAAGTACTTACACCCAGAATAATTGAGAAAGCAATAATTTGGAGGAAACAAACGGACGGACAGACAGACATACAGACAGACAGACAAACAGACTGACAGACAGACAAACATACAGACAGACATACAGACAGACAGGTGGATGCACATGGCGAATCTGTGACGGTTTCTAATTTACTACAGAACCCTAAGAAATACACCCAGAATAATTGTAAAAGCAATAATTTCGAATACTATCTGGTCGAAACACGTTTCTTTGCGGAAACAAACGACCGTATAGACGGACGGACAAACAATCAGACAGACAGAGAAACAAACAGACATACAGACAGACGGATGGATAGATAAACAGAAAATATACTTTCATTCGCCAAAGAAATGTTCGTTTAAATTTGAACTTTACTACGATGTTAATAGAGTTCAAGATCACAACTGCGGAAGTAACGAGCTAAGCCGAGTTTAGACCTGGGTCGCGTTTTATAAAGTTTCATTTTACAATTTCGCTGTTTGCCTCTCTAACGCACGCACATAATATATTGGCTAGAAAGAGAGACAAACGGCAAATTGTAACTTTATAAAACGCGACCCTGCAAGTTTTGTTTGAAAAAAAGAGTTGTAGATATTTGCCACTAATTCCTACCAATATTTGCCGTGTGGTGACGGCAGTAAGAATATATTTTGTCACCACCCCAACTCCTCCTGCGGGTGTTGTAAGAGTCGACTAAGGGATTGAAGTGTCACTGACTATTATTTGATAAAAGATTGATGATGGGCAGCAGAGTCCTCATAGTGGACATACTACTGCGATCGCCAATCCGCTTGCCCAGAGTGGCGATTATGGGTATTTACCTCCTAATGCGCCTATACGCATAGTAAATAGGAGAGGCCTACGTCCAGCAGTGGACTATCATAGGCTGATGATGATGATGATTCGCGTCTCAAAACTTGCGGCAATAACTTGCAAGTGTAAACTCAGCTTTGTGTCTTTTCAAAAGGGCTTATTTCTACTCTGGCAATAAGGATTATTTTTTCTATATTTCCATAAGAGACATTATCTCTATTGACAAAGTGGAAATAAGCCCTTTTGAGAAGACATTCCACAGTTACGATATAATGAATTCATAACAAAACAACATACGTAATTGTGGGACAAAGTCATTTTGCGTCCGGCGGAATGTAGCCAGCAACGCCATATTGCTAGTTGTGCTAAGCTCACCTGACGCCAATAGAACGCAACTCCAAGCATCGGGGTTCCATTAAGGGAAATAATAGGAACTGCAACTGTCTTCTTGAGCAATTCACGTATCGTACCTATCACTATGTTGACTATTCCAGACGAGTGGGATGCACCCATAACTACGTAGGTAATAGGAGTATGATGCAGGTTATTATAGTAAGTATATATATTTAATTACCAAGGAGCCGAACCCATATTACAAGCCAGGTGCCGGTAGTAGACCAACATCGGGCGTCTTACTCCTCCGTCTTACCTCCTTCTCATTAAACTCTAAAATTAACATAGAAAGAAATATCTACTAATTAGAAAGTTCACAAACTTACCATTATAAACATATCTATGTTAGATACACATTGACAGCCCAGTCAACAACACGTTGTCAGGTAACCAATTTCCAGGCAAGTTCCCGTCGACGGCGCTAGGAGGCGCCAGAATTGCTAGCACATATTGCATCCTTTCACTTAATTCAATTTAAACCTTTTTCATCATGCGGCCAATACCACACGTCAAACCTAAATGGCTAGTCAAATGAAATAAAAATACGAACTATATTCGAGTGGAAAAGAGAGAGCGTGTGGCGGCATGTTTACGTCATCGCGAACAGTTTAATAATGGTTCACGGTACTTTATTTTTCGTTCATCTCTAGTAACGGTAACCAGAAAAGTTTTGTTCTTTCATATAAATCATATAATGTTCTTGTCAAAACCGTTATGTCAAAGAACGGAATTTTTCCGTTCATCTTGAATATTGTGAACCAGAAATATTGTGTTCATCTACAAAACCTTTATCGTAGTTAACCGTTACTAATACGAACGGAATTAATAACGGTTAAAGAACAATATCAAATGGTTAATCGAGAACGGTTCCGATCCCTGGTAGGTAGTACAGGTACTCAAATAATTGAAACATTTTTTTATGAAATTCCCCTGACTTTAATTAAAACGTTCCATTGGTGGCAACACTATTACGCTTTTTCCGGGGATATCGCATTTTTTTAAATATCTTGATAGTTGTCAAGTACGTCAACCAATACATCCAAAAAAATATGAGATACCCACGGAAAACGTAATAATGTTGCCACCGAAGTCACGGCGGTTGAAATGCTCGGAGAAATGCCCAATTATTGTTTTCTCCCTATCTATTGATAATTGCCTTTTGGAGTAAGGGACAAATTGTTTTCAGATGATTGCAACTGCTGTGACTTACCTGGTTATACTGGTGCAGTTCGATACGGCTTAAGTGTGTGTTTTATCGTTCAATAAATGCAAATAAACCAAAAATTATCGTCTTTTCTCTCCTTTAAACACAAAACTTTCGTGAGGCTCATCCATACTAAAATTATACTTCACGAGGGTGACTCCCGTTTTCAAGTCAGAAAAATGTTTCGTTCCGTATATGAGGAGCTTTTTCAACAGCCAATTGCCATGACTGCGCGTCGAAGACTGCAGGCCGCGGCACTGGTCGATCGAGAACTAGGCGCGGGCGGCGGCGGCGGCGGGGTAGGCGAGAAACTACCCACATTTAGGTCAAAATTATTTTCGCTGTCTGATTTTGTGTCCCTAAAAAACGTGATGCAGTGGTGATTTTTGTATGAGATGATGTTTTGTTATCAATTTCTGATGTATGGATTAAAATTTAGCGTGCAAAAGGTGCACTGATTTTTTTATATACTGAGTCGTAACAGCATCTAAAAGCGTGACAGAGTGGTATGAAACAAGACAGCGAAAAGAATTTTGACCAATTTGCGTCATTATCACGAATCTCAAAAAAGAGGGGTTACACACTACACTCACTACATCATTCGATGAGGGTTCGTCCACACTGGCCAACAATGGAATGCCTAACAAAGTTTCCCTGCTCGGGGACACACACAAACCACAATCCGATTAAAATTCGAATGATCACTTATTTCCACGACTGCTCCATTTACATGGTGGTGAACCAAACAATACAAGACAATACAAATGCTCTTTAGAGCGATCTCTTCCAACCTTTGAGCAATGAAACGATGCAACCAGTAAAAACAGTAGATAGGTGATGCAAAATATGAAATAAGCAATTTAAAAGAACAAAAAGCACTAATTATGACCCGTTAATAAACGTACATTTATAAGATTAAGCTTTGGCGTAATCTGATTTTTTCTCTCTTGTTGGAGATATTGGAAAATGGAAAATAATCAAATATTTATAAAACGTCAAATCAGAACTCTTCAAGTCACTCAAACAATTTATCTTGTTTAAAAAATTCCTTATCACTTAATTATTCAAGTGTGCAGCATATTGACATGCAAAATTCAAAACGATTTCGTCACGGAAACCGAGTTTTAACCCTTTCACAGCCGATCACGAACCTGACTTGTTATTATCGTAGTTGTGATCTTAAACTCAATTGATAACGAGCTAGAGTTAAAATTTAAACGATTTATTTTGTGTCAGGTGTGAATGGGTCATCTGTACATACCTAACCAAATCAGGGACACTTGTCAACCGTTAGTGATACGATCGCTTCTGCATAATTACTGCTCATTTATTATAATACTGAATGATATGTATTTTTATTCATTGTCTATTTCCCTGCAGAGCAAGTGCCATTTGCAAGAAACCATGCTCAATACACTGACTAAATATTTCTCTCCAGTTGTTAATATTCATGAAGATCTATGTTTTCTACAAATTTTCAAACCTCTTTACGTTCTTCTTTCTTCTCTCGGCTTATTTCCTCAAGCTATAATATTTCCTGACGGTATAAAAAAGACTACTATCGATTTTCAAAACAGCATTATAAATGTCGTATGTACTCTGTTCATGATTTTAGTTATTCACGTCTTTTTTATTTTTTATTTGAAAGAATTGAGTCTGTCCAGTGAAAATAACTCTTTAACCGAAAATCTAATGACTTTAATAAACTACACTGGTTCTTTAATTACACAAGTATTTTTTTGTACAGTTTCCTTCTTAAATGTGATTTGTAACAGAAAATTGTACATCTGCTTACTAAACGATCTGGATGACTGTTGGAATAGATTGGCAATGGGTAAAAGAAGACTCATTCTTGGACAATTGCGAGTACACGTGAACTGTGTTGTGCTGGGTTCAGTACTGATGGTTACTATTATTGTAACGCTATCAACTTACACCGGAATGGAATCGACTGTCTGGAAGATAATTTTAAAATGCTTGACATTTAATTTGCCAGAGCTGATACAGTTCATAATCATTTCATTCTATTTTGTAATGATTTTGACGATTGTGGCGGTGCTAAAGAATACAGAGGAGGAGTTAAGATTAATATTGAAAACCAGAAATGACTCGATTGAAGCATACTCGAAAAAAAATCTAACTGAGGTAATGAATGTGTACATTAAGACGTTGGCGACCAAACGACAGGTAAACGTGGCGTTCCAAGCTCCGATTCTGGTGGCTTTAGTGACAATCTTCCACTACCTGGTGTCCTTGCCACACATGATTTACCACGGTCTAACCTTCCAGTCTAATTTCTCCACACACCACATTATCGATTGCAGCGTCTGGGTACTTAGTCAGCTGCTCAAAGTATACGCCTTGGCACGCTCAGGCGAGCTTTTAAATTCACAAGTAATTCTATCTTTATTATTTCTGTCAATTTGAAGTTGGTTCGGAATTTTGAGCAATTTTACAATGACATTCAATCGAATAAATGCTTCCAGGTAAATGAAATTGGCCGCATCATACATAGCGTTCCTTTGTGTGGCGATATTGATTGGAAAGTAATGTTAGAAGTGAGTATCTTCTGGGAATATCTTATTTATAGAATTTATGTGTCTTTTCCACTTCCACTTTAGACTCTCATATTATACGAGTTATATCATCTCTTTTTTTTATCACTCAGGTTCAGTATTTCTCATCATTGATGACTTATCATGACTCAAGAATCACTGTCTATGAATACTTTCCTCTGGATGCCACTCTTTTATTTAACGTAAGTATTAGATTCAAACACTTTTTTGTTTTGATATCGGGAATAATGCGTTTTTATTTACAGATTGTAGCATCTGCTGCCATATATGTAGTGATTTTGGTGCAATTTGACGCACCGCACTGAATTTTCGGGAAAATACAAAATGAAATCAATAGCGTCATGAAAAACGAAACAAAAAGTTGTATTGTGTCATTGTGTCTCATAGTTTCTTCCATAGACGTTCTTCCTAGATCAAGCTGAACATTATGATTTCTGAACAATGTGAACCATGATTGATACGAAATACAGATTTTGAATATTTAATGTGTAACTTTTTTAAATAAGTAAGGAGGTAATCATTATTTTGTTTATGTTTTTCTACCTAACCATATTCATATTCATATTCATATCTTTATTGCATACATGTGTTTACAGTAGGTCTTATTAATATTTAATGTTACAACATGCACCCATCCGGGTATAGCAACACAGTAATCTAGCTTATTAAACAAAAAAATATTCTAAATGCGCTACATGTACAATGTCAAATGTAAACTTTAATTATAGGTAAAAAATATATATTATGTCACTTATTATCTAATATCATATTGAGACACACACACACAGATTACCGCTTTTGACTCATTATTCGAAAGGGTCAGTAAGAAATTCATGGAATAATAACATTTTTGTTGCAAAAGGGATTTTATGCCTTTGCAGAACTTTTCAACATTTTCATACGACTTGATGTTGTCTGGTATCTTATTATATACCCTGATAGCCATGTATTGTGGGCTATTTGATAGCATTTTTGTCTTTGAGGCAGGGATAACAAGTTGGTACTTTTTCTCTTACTCCGAATTTCGTCGAATACGTGTTTGTGGTTCCAGGCGTAGAGAGCTAATGCGAAAATGTACTGGCAAGGGAGTATGGAAATATGGGCATACTGGAAGCTACAAATTTTAGTTTTTGTCAACTCTACATGTTTTTTCCAATTTATGTTCCTATCAATGGAAATTCCAAGCATATTAAAATGATCTACTTCCTCAATTCTGGTATTATCTATTTATATAAACGGCAATGTCCTGACTGACTGACTGACTTAAATCAACGCACAGCCCAAACCGCTGATCCTAGAGAGTTCAAACTTGGCATGTAGTTTCTTTATAATGTCTAGAGGCGCACTAAGAACGGATTTTTGAAAATTCATCCCTTAAAGGGGTTAAATGGGGGGTTAAAGTTTGTATGGGGAAACAAGATTAGTTGAGCTATTTTATTCGAAACTTCACAGGAATGTTTTTAATAATAAATAAGTAAACACATGTTTCAGGTTTTTTGAAAATTCATTCCCTATAGGGGTTAAATGGAGGGTTAAAGTTTGTATGGGGAAATAAGATTAGTTGGGCTATTGTATTCGAAACTTCACAGGAATGTTTTCAATAATAAATATTTAAACACATGTTTCAGGTTTTTTGAAAATTCATTCCCTGTGGGGGTTAAATGGAGGGTTAAAGTTTGTATGGGGAAATAACATTAGTTGGGCTATTTTATTCGAAACTTCACGTGAATGTTTTTAACAATAAATAAGTAAACACGTGTCCAAGGTTTTTTGAAAATTCATTCCCTATGGGGGTTCAATGAAAGTTTAAAGTTTGTAAGGAGGAACCAGATTCGTTGAGCTATTTAATTCAAAACTTCATAGAAGTGTTCTTGCCAATGAAGATGTAGGTACTTATCTACATACCATGTTGTTATATACGAGTATTTTACCTCCAGAAGTTGTATTTAAAAAAAAATGACTCCTTAGGGGGTAAAAATGGGGTGGAAAGTTTGTATGAAAAAAAGTTTAATTTTAGATTAAGAAATTCCATATTTCGTAAACTAATTTAGAACAAAAATCTAAGAAAAGTGATCTCAGGATTTTTCAAAATTCACCTACTAAAGGGTTGAAATGGGGCTCCAAAATTTGTATGGCGAAACAAGATTAGTTGGCTATTTTATCCGAAACTTCGCAGGAGTATTCTGTAAATTAAATGAGAACATAAATAATTAACCTTTATTTAATTTTTTCGAAAAACTAACAAACAAAGGTTAATTATTTATGTTTATTTCTGGTTCTAGAAATTCCAAATTTAGCACGTAGGTTTCTTTAAGGGTGAAGGGGTGGTTTATAAAAAATTAAGTCAAAATCCACACCCTTAGGGGTGCAATGATGGGGGTCCAGAGTTTGTATGAGAAAACTTTATTATTTAAACTATTTTATCCGAAACTTTACAGGAGTATTCCTAAACATAAAAGGATTAAGACGTGTTTTAGGTTGTTTGAGAATTCAACCTCTGAAAGGGGTGAAATGGTTAAACAGTAAAAAACATCATGGATATCGTTTCTATGGTTTATCGAGTCACTGTGATGGGGGTCCTGATTGACTGACTCATCACCGGTTTAAATGTTTTGGCTTGACTATTCTAGCATAAGAGAAAAGGACGTTGCCTGTTGCGGATTACATTATTGTTTTGTAGGAGGGTGAATATGAGGAGCGTTTCAACCGCCTAATTTTGGTGGCATCATTTTTGCCGAAGTTTCTAAACGTCTCAATGTTATACTTCGCCATTTGTATAAGGTACCGTGCCTCCTTAAAATGACACCCAGGAAATGACAATGGCTGCGTTGTTAAATTTAATTCGTGTAAATTATAAAAATATTAGATGTCATATACCAAAGAAAAACGACCAAGATCACCTATGTCCGAGGTGGGGATCGAACCCACGTACTCAGCTTTCGCGGCTGATGCCTGTACCCCTCGGCCACTCAGCGACTCTCACTTCAGCGAGAACGAAGAAAAATATATACCAACAATACCAGGTTACACCCTAAAAAGCAACCCGCGCCCAAACGGTGCCAAGGGAGGTGGAGTTGGTTTTTACATACGAAAATCACTGCGAGCCAGGGTAAGACAGCATCTTACCTCATCCTTGGAGCAAATGTGGTTGGAATTGCACGTCCAAGGTGTAGGTAAGATTGCTATAGGCACTGCATACAGACCAGAATCCGTATCGGTCGAAAGTGCAATTGACGCGCTTAACGATTCAATAGATTTGTTTGCATCTTGTAAGAACTTGTTTCTATTGACCGATTTTAATATTGATGTACAATTGGAGGATAAAACAAACGTTAAAAAACTTACTACTTTCTTATCGCACCGTAGCCTTGTTCAACTTGTAAACGAGCCAACTCGAATTACACCTGAGAGTTCTACCACCCTGGACTTAGTTATAACCGACTGCCCTAGCGTCTGTAAAACCATTCATGTACACCATAACCCCAAGCTCAGCGATCACGCAATGATATTGGTAGAGTTGTCTATTGCAAAGCCAAAAATACCTCCTCGATATACATATAAACGATTTTTGAGCCAAGTAGACGAGACCAAATTTAAAGCTGATCTCGAAAATATGCCTTGGTGGGAGATTAGGGATTTGACGGATATTAACTGTAAGGTTAATCGTTTTAATTATCTAGTCATGAACTTATTCAACAAGCATGCCCCAGTTCACCGCACACGGGTTAATAGTGGGTCTCTTCCCTGGGTTACCGATACAATAAAAACTATGATGCGCCTCCGCGACAACGCCTTAAAAAGAGCTCAACGAACCAAGAACGAGTCGCACCATAACTACTACAAAAATCTACGAAATTACACTACGGGAGCCTTGGAACGGGAAAAAGCAGCATTTTTTACCTTTTATGTCAATAAAAATAAGTCACAACCCCAACAAATGTGGAACCAGCTAAGAAGTTCTTTAATTTTAGGTGAAACTGAAGCACACTCAATTCCACAACATTTGTGCGATGCAGACAAAATTAATAATTTCTTTTTAACATTACCAGGAGCTCCCGAGACAGATCGTGATATGCAGGCTGTATTTAAACGTAATAATCAAGGAAATGTATTTACAATAAAAACCTGTTCAGAAGATCAAATTCTCAAAATAATTAAGTCGATAAAAACAAACGCCAGTGGTTTCGATAGTATTACAATAGAAATGGTCCGCCTGACGCTAAGTACAACTCTGCCAATAATAACACATATTATCAATGCATCTCTTGAATCTGGTACCTTCCCGGAAGCTTGGAAACTTGCGCGCGTAAAGCCAATACCCAAAACAAATAAAGTCGAAGATTATAAAGATTTACGGCCCATCAGTATCCTCCCGGTACTCTCAAAAATTATTGAGAAAGTAGTTTGTGATCAACTCACAAAGTACTTGGAAGAGAATAATATTTTACCACATACACAGTCAGGTTTTCGGAGTAGGCACGGAACTGCCACGGCGATGGCAAAGGTCACAGATGACATCATTGCAGCGTCAGACAAGGGTATGGGGACTATCCTTGTCCTGCTAGATTTTTCCCGCGCTTTCGACTGCCTTAACCCGACTCTGCTACTGTCCAAAATGGCTTATTATGGCGTGAATCCATCCTCAGCATCCTACTCATGGTTTCAATCATTCCTCACAGGTCGAAAGCAGTACGTAGAAATACAAACGGAACAAGGCAAGTTAGTAAAATCGAAAACGCAAATAATCAACCGCGGCACCCCGCAGGGGTCAATTTTAAGTCCGTTGCTCTTCATTTTGTATACAGCCGATATGATTAGCAACCTAAAACACTGCAATGTACACTTATACGCAGATGACACGCAGTTATATTACACATTTAACCCTAAAAACCTGAATGAATCCCTCACTAAAATAAACGAAGACTTACTAAATATAGCAAAATGGTCACAGAAAAACAATCTTGTGCTAAACCCGTCAAAATCACAATACATAGTTCTGGGAAATAAACGACAGCGTGCAGCTATTAAAGAACAGAACCCAAGCGTACAAATTGGTAGCGAGCCTATTACCCAAGTTGAAAGTACCAAAAATCTGGGTCTCGTTCTGGATGGCGAACTGCGTTACGTAGAACACATTAATTTAAAAATCCGTAATGCCTTCTACAGGCTCAAGGTATTATATAATATCCGGAAATATCTATCTGTTGCAGTGAGAGAGATACTCGTGGAGTCGCTGGTACTCTCCCATTTCAACTACGCAGACGTCGTGTACGGACCAAGACTGTTAGCCATAACGAAAAAAGCAATACAAAGAGTACAAAATGCATGTGTTCGCTTCTGCTATGATGTACATGTAAAAGAGCACACATCACTCCATTTCTTAACGACAAGAAACTTCTGAACATGGAGAACCGCAGGCAGTGCCATCTAGCTTATTCAGTTAAAAAGGTTTTAGACCTCCAGAGGCCCTACTATCTGTACGAAAAGCTAAAATGGATAAAAGACTCACGCAACAGGCAACTAAGATACTGTACGAAACTTGCTATGCCTAAGTACAAATCAGCGTTCTTTAGAGGGAGCTTTAAGTTTGCTGCAGCCAAAGTTTGGAACGACTTGCCTCCACCTCTTCGTGAGCCTATGTCACTGTTCAAATACAAACGTTTAGTACAGGCTCACTTTTTAGACAAGCAGTGTGGAACCCTCCCTCACCCTTAAAATCGAGTCATGTAAATGTTCACACCGTACACACACACACACACACACACACACACACACACACACACACACACACACACACACACACACACACACACACACACACACACACACACACGCACACACAGTCTGCTCTGAATATGGTAACATTGTAATAAATTATTACTAATCTGGTATATCTGTAAAGTAATAACGAGCATAAATGTACCTACTGTAATTTTGTTTCTCCGACTGCCAATTAGTATGGGACCGGTCTGAAAATCAGCGCCTGGCACCCCGGCCTGGCATACGCTGAGACTGGTACCCTTTGCCCTTAGTAATATTTTGTCCTAACTAATTTATTTGTACTGTTTTATTTTTATTGTTTTGTATAAATTCATAGTTTGTTTATTTTTTATGATATTATAGATTTTAAGATATATTTGTGGCAATAAACAATTCTTATTCTTATTCTTATTCTTATTCAGTCTTAGCAACCACCGGTCAAATTTCTCGGGTATATGGACATCCAATATTTATAATTTATATAGTATTAAGTAGTGTGACTACTGGAGAAAAATTAAAAGTACAAATCAAAATATTTGGTTAATAAATAATTTGATTTGTACTTTCGCAATATGTTTAATTCGTGTAGTTTATTTGGAATTTGGAATTAAGTATTATATATAAGGTAAGAACCGCGACTCCACATAGAAACAAACGGCCATCAAAGTTGGTTTTGGGTTAAGTTAGAACTGCGACCCCACATAGAAACGAACGGCTATCAAAGTAGGTTTTGGGTTAGGTTAGAACTGCGACCCTACATAGAAACGAACGACTATCAAAGGAGGTTCAGGTTAGGTTTTAACTGTAACCCCATACAGCAACGAATAGCTTTGAAAGTAGGTTTATGTTAGGTTTGAAATGCAACCCCACACAGAAACTGACGGCTATTAAAGTAGGTTAGGTTAGAACTGCGACCCCACACATAAGCAAACTGCTATCAAAGTAGTTTTAGGTTAAATTAAAACTGCGACCATTGCGATCCCATGCAGAAAGGAACGATTATTAAAATAGGTTTGAGTTAGGTTACAACTGTGACCCTACATATAAGCGAACAGCTATCCAAGTAGGTAGGTTCAGGGTTAGGTTAGAACTGCGGAACAAAATTTACTAAATTTAAACCAAACTAAAATAAGAACCCATAAAGGAAAATCTTCATTATAACCTAAATACAAAATAACTCCAGTACCATTCAAAATTCACTAATTGAAATTTACCGGAAACTATTCTTTACCAGAATGACTTGTCGATGAAATGAAAATACTTGAACTTACTTATGTCTTTGAAACAACATTCGATTAAATGTTTGTGGCATTTAAGGCAAAACTAAAAAAAAATATCTCAAAATTAAAACTTATTTAGGCCACTTTTGAATCTCCTGAGAAAAAAACAAAATAGGATTCATTGTTCGCAGGATTCCGTGTAACATGCATATAACTACATGCGGTCGAAATGGTAACCTCCTTCTTTTTTGAAGTCGGTTGAAAACATTTTTTTTCATAGAAGTCCAAAATCTACGCGTGCGAAGCCGCGGGCAAAAGCTAGTTTATTACTATATCGAGATCTAAAGGGGTTCTACGTCCGTGGTGAAATTGCAGTAATTTAGTTTTATTAAGGTTCACTTCGAGGTTTTGAATGCCAAGCCAATTATTTATTTCGCAAAACCATTTTTTAATAATTTGGTTAGGATTCTCACCTTTGTTAACCTCAAATAATAACGAAATGTCGTCTGCAAATAAGATGTTATGTATTTTCACTAGTTTCGGAAGGTCGTTTATATACAACAAGAATAATATGCAACCCAGGACACTGCCCTGTGGTATAGAACCCTGTAGATCCCGCTTTTCCGAGCGCGTTTCAGTGATTATCTTTGTATTTATGTCGTGATGCTTTATTTGTACGTACTGAGTACGATTTTTCAGGTACGACTTAAACCACTCGTGTACTATACCCCTGATTCCCGAATCATAAAGTTTCTTCAGTAAAATCTTGTGAGATACGCTGTCATATGCTTTTGTTAAATCTAATAAAAGCCCTACAGCATATTTTTTATTGTCTAAAATCGTTAAAGCCCTCTGTATATATTTAGCCATAGCGAGAGTTGTAGATCGTTTTTTCCTAAAGCCATACTGATTTACATGTAGAACGTTATTTGTTTCAAGAAAGTCATACAATCTATCAAACATTGCTTTTTCGTATACTTTGGATATGGCTGGTAATAAAGCAATAGGTCGGTAGTTACAGGGGTACATTTTATCACCTTTCTTAAATAGAGGTCTAACTACGGATATTTTTAGCTCCTCGGGAAATGTCCCAGTACCAAAAGATTGGTTTATGAGCATAGTTATAGGCGGCGTTAGTTCTGTGACGCAAAGTTTCAATAAAGTAACTGGAATTTCGTCAATTCCGGAGCTGTATTTATTTTTAAGACCCTTTATTATTTTGAAAACTTCCTTCTCACTGACAGGAGCCAGAAACATAGATTTCTCCACTACGTCGTTAATTTTATATTCTTGTGTAGTAGGCGGGATATTGTTTATGCCATTAACCAATTTTGACTCATAGACTTTAGCGAAATAGTCATTCAGGACATTTGCTACTTCCTTTGGTGACTCTAAAATCTTGTTGTGGGATGATATACTTTTGATTTTTATATTGTCTTTTGTTTGGATTGTGTAATCTCCACTTTTTTCGTTGATTATTTGCCACATAGTTTTACTTTTGTTTGTAGATTTTCCATTTGTAGTATGTAAATAGCTTTTTTGGAATAGTTAATGGGTTTCTTTAATATTTTGTTATAACAGTTATAGTGTGCTTTTAATATGCTAATACCTTCGGTTTTATTATTACTAATGTGTATTCTCAGTAGCCTCTTGTTTCTACATGAAATTCGCAAACCCTTTGTCAGCCAATCTTTTTTCTTTTTTGCTTTGATTTTTGTATTCACTAAAGGGATTGTTTCGTGTAGAGTTTTTACTAAAACATTTTGGAAAGCTTTGTAATTATTGTTTGCATCTTGATATATTAAAGTTCTTTTCCAATCTATGCCTTTAATAGCCTCTCTAAATGCCAACTGGTTTGGTGGATTATGGACCCGTTTTAGAATTTGCCAGTTGTTATCATTGACTTTTTTATTTTGCGTATAGGTTTCGAAACTGTAAACTATACCCTTGTGGTCAGATAAGCCAAGATCTGCAACTTCAAGGTTAAATAATTTCCAATTTGTGAATACTAGATCTATGCACGTTGCAGACTGAGCTGCTACCCTGGTTGGCTCTGTTACAACTTGGAATAAGTTAACACTAAGCATTTGATCTGTAAGGCGTTTCGCTAGTTTATTTTTCGCCAACATATCTATGTTAAAATCGCCCCCCAATATGACATAATCACTAAATGTATTTTAGGAGATGTAGTACAGGCTTAAAGTATAGGTAATCCATTAGAGAATACACTTTATTACATTAGGAAAGTACTTATACATAGGAACTCGTAAAAAATATAGGTACCTAATATTGTTACGTTACGACCGGTAATGGTGAATTTTATTACGCTGCTCGAAGTTTTAGAAACACTTTTTTCGTTTACATGCGAGACATCAAGTGTGTTATTACTGCTTTTGTCAAAAACAATGTCTCATCACAGCTGCTCACATGGAAATAATAAGTTTCTTCAACTTTTCTATCCGTTCTACATTTTACTCTCGGCTCTAGGATTATTCCCTCAAGCAATACACTTTCCTGATGGGATACAATATACGAGTAACACAATCACTTCTAAACGCAGCAATTTAAATAGGGTTACTACCGTGTCCATGATTGTTTTAATTCACATTTTTTATATTATCCATTTGCAACACCTGAATATGTATAGTATTGACGAAACATTGACGCAAGGTGATATGACTAGAACGAACTATATTATCGGTTTATCGTTACAATTATTATCCTGTACAGTCTCCTATATCCATGTGATTCGTGACAGAAATGTGTACATCGAAATGCTCAAGGACATTGCAGACTGCTGGGGCACGCTGGAAACTGGTTATCGTAGGAATGAAGGAATTTTGGTTCTTAGACAATTGCGTGTACAAATAATATGGGCAGCCTTGGGCCCTGTGTTGGTGGTTTGGGTCCCACTGACCGCTATAACATACACGGGAGTCTCCACTATCTGGAAAAAAATATTAATAAGCCTGACTTTCGTTTTGCCGGAGGTCATACAATTTGCAATGATTGCATTTTATTTGGTAATGATTTTCATGATTGTTGCTGTTTTGAAGAACATTGAAAAGGTCTTGGAAGATTTTAATGTGACAAACAATATTTGGAATGATCCGCAGAGAGTTGGATTGGGGATGAGTATTTTTAAGATAAGGAAGGTGTACGTGAAAGCGTTGAAAATAAAACGGAGGGTGAACGCAGCATTCCAGGCCCCTATCCTGGTGGCGATGATATTAGGCCTACATGAGCTCATAAGCTTGCCACACATGATATACCACGGTATTGCGTTTGTGTCCAACTTCTCCATTCATGAGGTTATGGAGTGTAGTCTATGGGTGTTTTATCAGCTACTAAAAATGTATGTCTTAGGACATTCAGGAACTATACTAAAGTCACAGGTATTGTTCACGTTAAGTTGTTATCGTATCATGTATGGTATATGACGTATCCTGTAGATTTCTGTTGTTAACATTTTGTGTTTTTATTTCCAGGTTGAAAATATTGGCCGCATTATCCACAATATTCCGATAAAAGAAGATCAAAATACGAAAACATATTTTGATGTAAGTTTTTTGATACTTACCTACCTGTAAGTAAAATAACATTTCGCAGTGGAGAAGCCAATTCTAAATGTCAACTCTTTTAACTATCTACTTGACAGTAAGATAGTTCATTTCTTTTTAGTATTCCGTAGTAAACTAGGACCTATGGTTTCGCCATATCCATCTGTCCGGAGCACAGTTCCTTGGGCGTTAGTACACATTTGCGACTTGGTATAAGTATATTTCACATATTTCGTTATCGTCGTTAACGAGGATATTTCACTTTCACTTCCATTTCTCTGATTTTTAAATAATTCGCATTGCCAATGGAATTCATATACTATGAGTACCTACAATTAAGTATATTTTAGTTATTATGTTACAGATACAACATTTCTCATCACTCATATCTTGTCAAAGCCCACAAATAACAATCTACGAATACTTCCCATTGGATGGAACTCTCATAATTAATGTAAGTTTAAAACTTACCCACCCCGTTTACCACCTGATAGTGATAAGTACCGTTTGTTTCATAAATATATTTATTTTATATGACGGAGAACCCTAACGACAGCCGAGCTAAGAGGGGTGGGATTTTAGCTATCTACCTCCTAGGCCTCCTAGCTACTCATTACTAACTGTACTCAGAATACTGTATCTACAGCTTTACTTATTCTAACGAAAGAAGTTATTTCTATGGGTATGCATGGACTCAGGCTTGGAACTAAAATCTTGTTGTGGGTAACTTCTTTCGTTAGAATAAGTAAAGCCTTCACATAATAAGACAAGAGTGAATCTTTCGATGTCTAAAGCGAGAATGAGTTTTTGAACACTGCAGTAATGACCTTTTATACTGTCAGGCCACCAGCCACCTGTTCCACCATCTACCAGGTGGGTAGATCCCAACCTGATTTATTGTCTACGTCTTGTTATGAAATTGTGATACAAGATAGAAAAAAAAACATGAATCTATTAGTGAATTAATGAATTTGAACCACTTTTACTTACTATGAGACCAAATACATGATCTCAAGAAAAAAACGACACTTCCATACTTTTTGGACAAATTATCTTAATTCATTTCTATGGGACTACAATTTTTTTTTCTTGAGTGTTGATATTAGGTCCTTACCTATGAAATTGGCGTTTTTCATGGAGAATTTTGTGAAATGTAAAAAACTATTATTAGTGTATAAAAAACCTTTATTATAAAGTGCACTGTTGAAAATAAATAATATATCTAAGTTTCTCTTTACATAATAAAATTAGGGATCAACTATGATCAAAAACGCCAATTTCATATGACTCAATATTTCGTCCCATAGTAAAAATTGTTCAAAATCGTTAATAGATTCATGTTTGTTAGGTATCTTATATTACAATATTCATAACATCCTATATGTCTGTTAGTCAAAGAGACACCAGTACAAAAGTCATAAAAATCGAATATACTCTACTACTCTATCTATCCGTTTAGTTGTATTGTATATAATACACCTACGCACCGCGCTATACGACACCATACCACTACGCATTTCCATGTTCTTGGTATTCTGTTTGTAATTTTAGTTATTTTTATTATATTTACTTTAGATATGACATTACGTTTCCAGATAGTCACCACCGCTCTCATGTACTTAATAATTTTGGTGCAGTTCGACAAACATACTTAAGTCATTCTACATCCACTCCTTACTATTTTTATCCATTCAAAAAAAGATCGTCAACTTATGAATCAGTAGCAGAGTAGATTTACATCCATAAGAAGGTAAAGTTGGACAAAAACGAATTCTTGCCAAATATGGGTTAAGAGCTTAAGACGATGCACATCAGGAGGGCCCTCACCAAAAGCCCGATGGACAATTTATAGATTTTAAAATCTGATATAAATATTTACCCATTAAACAATAAGGAAAGAGAATAAGCAAATCTTGGGGCGACTTGCGATAGAGAAATGCCTACGGAGGAAGAAAGAGGATAAAAGTGAATAGCCAGAAAATTACCAAATGGAACATGAGAAAGTCGATGATGGTAATACTATCACTCATATTAAGGACAAAAGGGACAATTGCATAAACATACGTTAAATATTAACCTGACATTTCGGGCACAACGCTACATCTGTGGTCACAGGCAGACTCTCAGATGCCCGAAACGTAGGATAATATTTAACGTAAGTTTACGCGTCCCGTCCCGTGTATCTTTGAAATAGGTACATAATTATACTCGTCAGATATCTATTATGGGCCCGTGGTCCTAGCACAAGGTTTTTGTTTTGTTAACTAAGTGTTAGTAGGAGTAATTTGTGCAAGGATATGAACAAGACTGAAGAGAATAGTCGCCAGTGTCGCCACAAAGCTCTCACAAAATTGACACACTGTCCGTTTCTTCAAAATCGAGCACAACTCTTAATTACAGGGAGCACGTTATGATGAAATATGTGTCATTAAAAGATTAGATTATTCGATTGATGTTTTATTTGTAGTACTTCGTAAACAATAATTCTGAAATTACTTAATATAGAGTTGAAACAGTAGCGTGAACTTTTGATTTGAGTTAAGGGTAGTAGATTTTTGTTGCCAGCACAAAAATGTACATTCAGAGTTTTTAGGAGATGGCAAAAATTTTACAATGCCGTTCGTTAGATGTTGTTGTACTTGCATGTTGCTACTATTGTCTACTACTTTTACGGCTACTAAAAATGTCTTCTCTCATCTGCTCAAAGGACAACTAGAAGAGATTCCTTATTGTGATAAGTTCGCCTTTGCACTTTCATTGTCGTATTGCAAATCTTATATGTATGTATGTAAATTATTATTGTACACAGAACACAGGTAAAAATACACATAACACAATTTAGACAGGTACATAAATCTTATAAATCTATGTTTTGAACAGTAACGAGTTACACTTTGTTGTAGTAGCCTGGTTGGTGGTGACGATGACTACGAACCTGGAGATTCCTGGTTCTAATCCCGGTGAAGGCATTATTTGAGTATTTATTTATCACAAATATCTGTTCTTTGGTCGTGGCCTCTCTGTACCACTCATCAAATCATCACAAGCCTTAATTTGAACTTACCATGGGACTACGAGTAGGTCGATTTCTATGAAATGTCCTAAGATATTTATTTTATCATAAGCCTATAGGGATACATAATGCTGCTCGTATAAAATAAGGTATTCTAAGTCCAATCTCATTGAAAATTGCACCTAAATGCACCCAAATCACTTCTGGGTCTTAGCGAACTGTACGAGAATCACTAAGTACATTGCTGCTGCCGCGACCATCTGCAACAAATTAGAATATAATACGGAATCTAACATACGAAGGGTTAATAGTGTAGTTCAGCATTCCATCCACTATTCCGTAATGGCCTAGTCACGATTGGCCTAAGGCGACCGGAGGGGCAAAAAACCATACGTGCGAGAGGGAGTTCCGAAATCGGCCTCTCGCTCCAAATCAAGTATTTGCTCGCCGCTCGTCGCGTCGCCTTAGACCAATGTCGTGACTTAGGCCATAGACTACTATGTAAAAACACGACACAAAAAAAATAAAAATCACGAAATTTTCATAAATTTGGTCATAATTAATTATTGGTTGGTTTTAGCAATATGGTGTATATGCAAAATATGAAGCTTACAGATATGCCTTTAGTTTTGTTCAAGAGAGTAATTAGATATATTTAATAGTTCTCGAGATATACTTGATTTAGTAAAACTTGAGATCCACCATCTTTGATTGGCCCCCATTTTTGTTAGGTAGCACTTATAAATGGCAATCTTGCATTTTTGACGTTTTTATAAGCTTACCTAACAGCCGTGAAAAGGAAAATTTGTATCTCCTAATTTTAACCATACCTGTCATACAACGGAAATCTTGAAATAGCCCGTATGCCTATTAGCTACCACTTTGAGATGTCTATCATACTTTTTTAACATCCTTATGAATATTTCTAACTACTGTAAAAAGGACACTTGGTACCCCCAAATTATACCGTTTTCTAATTTCAGACCGACTAGCCCACGGACTATATCGGCTTGAGACGGATACGACAGACGAAAGCATGATAGTGCAAGTTAAGCGATATCAAGCATACCAAGCAAAGATTAGATTTTGACAAAAAAACAATAAACTCTTACTTACGTTAAACATAAGAGGAGCTTCCAGTGGAAAATAGCCGAAAATTGTAATTTCAGTGTCGTGAAACGTCATTAACGTAGCAAAATGCTGTATCTGGGGGCAGAAGCAAAACGAACAACAATTAAAGTACATAAACAATAAACATAGCTTGTAGCTGATACAGGCTATATTAATCATTATAATACAGGTAATGCTGAGTATCAGCCATTAGGCGCAAAGGCATCAAGTTTGCTAAATGCTATCTAAAGAAGAATGTAAATAAAGTTCTTACTTCGACAAATAGTTTGATATCTTCGTCATCACTGCTTCGAATATTATGGATAGCTCGGCCGATTCTAATCGCCTGAAGTAAAAATGAGAACTTAACATTAGTTTAGAAAATAATTGGTATAATTCCATTAAAAATGTTAGGAAAAATAGAGTCGTCATTTAGAGAGTTTAATAATACAAAACCATTTTGTTGCACACAGTAGAACTTGCGATCTTATAAAAGACAAAGAACTCAGTAAGTTTCTACAGTTTTAAAATAAAGACCATTAAAAAACAAAAAAAAAACCGGTAAGTTTGAAGTTTGATATGAATGACTTTACCTCCAATTTTAATAAGGTCCCAGAATATGCTAAAGCGTAAATCTTCATCAGTTGCAGCAAAACCCAAAAAGAGCACTCAACTAAATTGTGTGTCGTGAAGTCGTCTTGATAAAGGAGTCCTTGGCATATATCATAGGACTCGCTAACCATCGTGTGAAAGCATTGCAGGAGGGAAAACAGGATAGGAGCTTGGAACACTGAGTTGACCTGTCTTTTAATCCGCAACGCTTTCATATAAACACATTGCATCTGAGACAAGGATATTGGAATCCGCCCCATCTCCAGTTTCGAGCTACTGTTCTTTATACCTCTCCGCGTTTTTATAAACATCTTGCAATGATCCTCAACATTCTTCAATAATGCCACTATCATCAGAATAAAAACAACGTAGAAAGACACGACAATGAATTGTATCATCTCAGGCAAATTAAAAGAAAGTGTAATCAACATCCTCTTTTGTAAAGTAGATGATCCTGCGAATGTGACGATCATCAGAGTCACCAGGATTAGTAGCAGAGCTCCGAAGACTAAGCAATTGACTTTCACACGCAGACGTCCCAGAATAATCCCTCTGTTGACATAAGGCAAGTCATCCCAGGACCTGTTAATTTCTTTTAACATGGTCACGTATAGATCCTTCTTTCGAAAAGCACAGATATACGCAGCGGTGCAGAAAGTAAATTGAGTTACCAACTCAATTATGTAATTCGTTTTTGCCATTTTGTCATCCGCTAAAATGTAGTCTTCGCGCGAGGTAAGTACGTCGTATACATGGATCCCGAAAAATACGTACACAGTTAGCAGGGTGAAGAGTGCACATAGGGAATGTTTAAAAGCAGACTTGTGCAAAACGATGCATTCTGCCTTCCCTTGCGGAAAATCTACAGAACACGGGATGAGTCCAAGAACTGACAGTACCTGGTAAAGAGGTTTGAATATCTGTAGCAAGCGCAATTCCTCGTTTCTTCTAATAAAAGGGGAGAAGTACAATCGCAGTGTATTAAACATGTTGTAACGTTACGTAATGTGTAAATAACTGAAAATTGTTCACAGAAAAGCTGTCGAGGGACGTCATTAGACTGGTGACTAATTACACAAAGTGGGTGTGCATTAGTACCATGCTCATCAAACTGTTATATTATTCAGCGGATCTATAAGTCATGCGCTTGGCTTGACCGAGTGCAGCAATTAGACCCTAAATAATGCTTGAAGCAAGTACCTAGACATTGCATCGCATGTGAATCCGCATTCAATCAAAACATGAAATCGTGTGATTAACATGGTAATGTAACCAACGTAGTAATTTGACTAATTTATATCGATATAGCATTCGTAGAACATTTGTATTGGTAATTAGCTACAGTTATCGACCTCTCTGACTGCAGAGACGGAGTGAGACAAACTGACTTGTCTAATCATGTCTCAATCAAAAACATATACTTATGTTTTAATTTCAATTATAAGCAGACATAGTTACTCACAGTGGCATGAACAACATTTTGCTAGGGACTTCTATTAGCTATTATTCGATAAGTTATTCTTTCTTGTATAACATTATGACTTCGAGACTTCGAAACGAGAGACTTTTTACAAATGTATCTTAATTAGGCTTATCGGCTTAGTTGTGAAGCAGTCGAGAATTAAGCTTAGTTTGGTGGAAATTGATCAAAATATGAAAACATAAAGAAGTTGTTAAAGTTGATTTTTATTACAATTTTATAGGTCCTAAGACAATACATAGATAACATTGCTGGGTAGCAATCAGCATATTTCATTTATTTTCTATTTATCCGATGAAAATATCAGCTAATATAAATGACATTCCGAAATAAGTAGGTATTCACTTAAAATCGGTGAATTTAATACCGGAAGGAACTAAAGGAAGTCCCTTATTGACGTTATTGCCAGCGGGACTTCTATTGTCTGATTATTAGTACATTGTGCATCAAGGGAGGTAAGTACGGAATTACTAAGAAGAGTGTTAGAAACCCGACGCCGTAGGCGGAGGCATCACAGGCATTCAATATTCGTTTTTTTTCCTCTTTTTATACTATCGTCATTTGACGAATAGTAAACCTAATTGCAAAGACATAAGATCCACCTTAAGAGTGTCACTTTTACAAACACCACTATAAATGTGATTCCAAGCTCATTGTTAAATAATTCATCTGATTCATCTCAAAAACCTGATGGCGATATCATTGTCGAGGAGTGAAAGGTGGATAAAAAGATTTTAAATGGATTGGAAACATCGACTTTATTGTTATAGTAAGTATGTACCTACTTATTGACAGAACAGAAAGGCTAATGCAAGCGGAAGATTACAAGCAGATAACAAGCAAGAAGAACATTACTCAAAAAGTTTGTAAATTTGGATTACATGTTCAATACCAGTACCAGTGTACCAGTCTACCAATTTTTATCAATATCGAAGAAGTGATCCAAATGTACAAATTTTTCGAGAATTACTAAGTAATCAGAAAGCTTCTAATAAAAATTACTCCGGTCCGTCGAACTGCACCAATATTACTAAATATGTAACAGCTGAAGCTACAATCTGAAAATAACATAACATAACTTTACATTAAATGTTTGAAGTTTTTTTATTCATGACATAAAACTATGAAAACGGATAAACTCGCGTATATTAACTAACTTTAACTTCATTCCGAAGTTTTTTTATTCATTTAGTGCAAGTAACTATTCGAAAGCATGTAGTACCCTTCTGCCCCCCAGACAATAAAATTTGCCAGTGAATTTTAAGTAATAGTGTAGGAAACAGAATAGAATTTCTTTTGTTTCAGGAGACCTTTTAATAGGCCTCTGGGCGGCAGGAGGTTAATGCAAACTTTTATGTAGTTCTACACAAAAGTATTTCTAAATGGTGTGTAGAATCGACTGCAAAAAATTTTACATAGTTTTTGCCTTTAATGGAAACAAAATTCAACATTTTTGTGTTACGAAGTTAAATTTTGTGTAACGACTTTTGGCAGTGAAAAAACGCGACAAATTCAAATTTTCTATTAGAGATTGACAATACGGACATACATTTTTCTAAATGTGTCCCCTTTTTCTACTGCCAAAGGTTAGACAGAGTACTTACACTATACTCTGTTTGGTTAGGTATTTAAAAAAGGTAAACAATCTTGCAGTATCTTTTTATTGAAATATGCATTTAAAAATCCAAACTAGGTACCTACTTAATGAATAAAAACAATGTAAATCACTGTATTTCCTTGTTATATTATATATATTTGCTAAAATTTATTTTGTACTCATAGTTTTACTAATTATAAATAATTAACTAGTATGACTAACTTCAGTAACACACTTGACGCGATCGTGATTTTGTTCTAATTAAGGCATTTGTACATTTTATTTATTTATTTTTATTTTTACTATGTACAAATGTTTTGCAATCTACCCTCTTAAGACTAATAATCCAAAATAGTGTGTGGCAATTGTTTCTGCCCTAATCATGTTATACATGGGGAGACAAATTAACCTATAACAATATATCTGAAATTATTATATAATATTATGTTCCTTCCTTCGTTCACGAGTTACGTTACGCCCATAATTATTATTGTAATAAAATCATTGTTAGTAATTCGATTTCGAGCGAGGTAGTTGCCATCTTTGAGTCTTACAGATACTTACAGTCATAAGTACTTACATTAAACATGAGATTCGAATCCAATGGGAAATATTCAAAAATTGTGATATTTGTGTCCTGATAAGTCATCAAAGATGCAAAATGTTGAACCTGATCAATAAACAGCACATTAGGATGGATGATTATTATACTTATTAGAATATAAAAAATAATAATATCTTTATCTATCTGGCAAAACATACTGCTAAGAGAAGTTTTCTAAGCTCGCAAAAACTTATTGCTGTTGTCCCACGCGTAATTTAACTACTTGTGTAAAACTGATCAAAATTTTGTTTAAAAACCTTTATTAATAAAAAACTTATATAAAACTGTAAAATACTTTACTTACGTCTAAATACACCTTTAAATTTTGATCTCCAATTAGGGGAATGTTATGAATTATGCGCCCGATTCTCTTCACCTAAAATATATTATTATTGAAGTAATAAAAATTTTACATACACATAAGTAATCATATTTTTTTCTCTTATAAGATACGTTCAGACGGCATCGTCATAAACATGTATACCATTATTCAAGATAATTAAAATGCTCATAGATAAGTATTGGAAGGTACAATTATAGTTTTGCAAACAAAGTCGGCAGTAAAAAATGGTGCGTAATTAAAATTTACTATGGGCAACATTTTGCCTATTTTCCGCGGTAATTTTCTATTTGTCGTTTGAAGGAAGGTAGATTTTAAACACGTGGGTGCAAAGATTTGACGGCTCTGATATAGGTACTTAAATTACGATACTAACAAACGAGAAGAATACACACCTGAGATTTTAATAAATCGCCAGAGTACGACAAAGCGTACATTTTTAAGAGCTGACCTAAAGCCCATATAAAGCTCTGGACCTGGTAGAGCACCGTGAATTTAGGCTGGAAGGAGAAGCCGTGGTACATCCTGTATGCCGTGCGCACCACCTCCAAGAAGCTCACCATCAGAATCAACAACAGCGGTGCCTGGAACGCGGCGTTTATTTGCCTCTTCACCCTCAGAATCTTCGCGTAAACTTCCCTTATCTCACCAATATCCATCCCGAAACCAACCTCAAACTTCCAAGCAGTCCTCAAACGCAAAATCATTCTAAACTCTTCCTCTACACTTTTTAAAACTGCTACAATCATTAAGACGTTTGCCAAATAAAAAGCAATCAAAGCGTACTGTATCAGCTCTGGCAGAACAAAAGTCAAGATTAACAATATAACGTACCAATCATCGGCTTCTTCTGTGCTTGTGGAAATAAATATCGTGACGAAAATTGCCAAGAGCGAACCCAGGAGCTCACAGTTTACTTGAACTCTTAGACGTCCCAGGATCACCTTCCTCCTGCCCTTAGCCAACTTGTCCCAGCAGTCTACCGTCTCATTCAGCAACTTTATGTACAAATTCCTATCACGAATGACATGGCAAAAAGATATCATACAAAAAGCCATTTCAGCGACGAGATCAATAATGTAACACGTTAGAATGTTTCTTAACTTCGACAAAGGATCTGCGATGATAATGGAAATCATATATTGCACATGTAAAACACAAGCATAGTTATAACCAACTATCATGAACAAGGTACAAATGGGATTTACTAAGTTGTTTCTGATAGTAAGAGTGGAGCTTTGTATTCCATTAGGGAATTGTACCGATTGAGGAAATAAACCAAGAGCAGAAAGTAAAACGTAGAGAGGTGTGAAAATCTGCAGGAGACATAGTTCTTCAGTGTGATTAACTACTGGAGAGAAATATTTCGTCAGTGTGCTAAACATTGCAGTAAGTTCAGTGCGGTTCTTGTTTCAAAACATAGCCAATAAATACGGCTCGAATAAATAATCGAACACTAGACGATATGAGTATTTGGGCAATAAAAAAGTGATTAATGCCTAGCTATGGGTAACAGCTCAGCCATAAAATAATACGGCATTGCGCTTCGACAATCGACATCAACATGGTATCGTTACTTAATTGAAAAGTAGAAATATTTTTTAGCTGTAAGTTACAGTGAACGAAAGTAACCAGACCCCTTTTCATGAATTGGGATCCCTTTCCTGTTACTGGGGAGAAATGCTTTAGTTAGTCTGTACAGACATAGTTTATCGCCCCTTAGACCAACGTCGTGGTTAGGCCGATACGGCAATTTAATTGGGAATTGTATGTAGACTGGTCACTCTGGCCAGTCCCTTAATTATTGGTGTTCATTCCTTCAAAAAGTTAGGTGATTCTAATACCTAACATAGCTTAATTGTTCATGGGTTAAATTTTCAATCTGCTATAACTAGTATAACTACAGATAAATTATTACCATAAAGTGATTTGAGAGGATTGCGCCTTTAGAAATTGGCATATATATTAAATTGATACTGAACAATACAGTACATTTTGTTAACGCCTGTACAGTCAAAGACAATATATATGTCCAATGCACTCTAAATCTGTGTAATAAGAACGTCGTAACATATTTATGAGCGGATTCTTTCGATACTTATTTTTGCACTTCACTGTACTCTGAATGCACTCTAGTTGATTCGGTTGATTGGGACCTAAATGACATGAGACAATAAAAGTCATAAAACTACTTTTGAGTAAGTAGATGTTAAATGTTGATCAAGTGATCATTTAACGATTGCTGTTTCGCTATACAATACATACGCCAATAAGATGTTTTCTTCCCTTCGACTCGATGTCTCTCCTTTTACGAGACATAACGAGAAATTACCTTTGTTGCATATCTTAAAACCTCTGTACGTCGTCCTCTCCGTGTTTGGACTCATCCCTTTTTCAATAAATTTCAAGAATGATTGCATTACATGGCATAATTCTAGTTATAAGCGTTTATTTAGCGCTTTTTTTACGTTACTTATTGTGTACGCGTTTTATGGATTACACGTACATCAAGTACTTCATTCGGATATTTATGCTAATAGTGCAATGGCACAAGTGAATTACATACTCTCACTAACCACAGAATTTGTTTTTTGTAACGTTGCGTATTTGTACGCTTTTCGTAAGAAAGATGTTTACTTGTCGATGTTAAGAGAGATTACTCGATCTTGGGACAACCTATCTTATGTCAACAGATACATGATATTAGCGCGTCTGCGTTTTGTAGCTAATTGTGCACTTTTCGGAGTATTACTGATCATTTTGATTCCTCTTATGGTCATAACGTACGTTGGAAATCCCAACCTATGGAAAAGGATATTGATAACGTTCACATTCGTCTTGCCAGTGACAATTCAATTCATCGTGGTTGCTTTATATTTCGTGTTCGTCTTGATGGTAGTGGCATTGTTGAAGAATATCGAGCTTCATTGCAAAATGTTGAAGAAAGTCAGAAGAATTGTTAAGGGATCAAAAGTGGAGTTTGCCCGGATTCCTGTGACGATGGCTCAAATTCAGATAGAGTACATGAAGGCGATGCGCGTCAAAAGACAAATTAACGACACATTCCAAGGTCCTATCTTGTTTAGCCTGCTGCAATGCTTTCAAAGCATGGTCAAACTGTCATTCGACATATACTTGCAACTCTTTTACAAAATTAACTTCAGTGCCCACAGATTGGTTCAATCCTCCTTTTGGCTTATTACACAATTCATAAGGGCTTACGTTTTAGCTCGGTCGGGGACGTTATTGAAAACAGCGGTACGAGTTCAAATTAAAACTACTAGTTGAAGATGTCCTAACTAACTATACTACGTGTTACACGAGCCACTGAAAAGCTTGAAAAACTTTGGTGATTTGGTAGGATGTCGTGATCAAACGGTCAAAATGTATGAAAACGAAATACATTTTTTTAGATTTCGTGATTGGCCCCATAACGTATGCGGAATGAAATCTGCACAAAGTTTAATATTATATTAAATAAATGATATCATTATTATTTTCTTGAACATGTACGTTTTTTAATATCGATTTTAACAAGTATTCATGCAAGATAAAAACTACTTGAATCCAAAGTGTATAACTTTAGTTTTATGATACTTTATCCATTGATGTCGAAAAAACAAATGTTAGCATTTTTCTTGCCTCTAATTTTATCTTCTGTAGGAAAACTTTTTAAATAAAAATCCTTTGCTCATTATATTTCATATTCTTGTTAATTGGTCTATCGATACTTACTTATTATGCTAAAAATATTTAATTGAAATTAGCTATAAGTCGTTCACCGTGACATCCGTTACTGAAAAAGCAGTGTTTTTTACACTTTTTGATCAAATGGCGAAGTCATATTTTCAAAGTTGTTTATTTTTATTTTCCGTGTTGATAGGCTTGCTCTTTGTTTATGTTTCGTAATGCCCATGGTTTGAGGATGTTTTTCATCAATTTTGTTGTCATATTTAGAAGTATTTCTGAGCTCCCTGTTCGATTTTGTGATTCGGGTTAACGTAATTTCCTTTATTCGAGCTCTTACTGAAAAGTGGCTGTAGCCAAATTGTTACATTACACTAGGGTTTCTAATATCATTTATTGGAAACGAAAAGAATGCGAGATTTTTATAAAACAGTGTTTCAAATCTTGCCTTCTTCTAAAAAATCAGAATCATCGTCGATTTTGGCCTTAGCAAATGTGTCTTGTGGAAAATACATGCAGTTGTGCGACATTGTTCTACTCAATTGGCCATAATTTCTAAAGAAAGATGCCAAACCCGACAAAACTATCCAATTTAATTAACAATTGTATACAAATTAATTTAGCATTGAGACACAAGTTAAATTTAATTTTTTTATTTTGTTTTTACTTGGTCAAAATTTGTGCAAATTTCACTCCGCATACGTTAGTAAAAGTAGTTCAGTATAGCCTACTAAATCACCCCGTTCAAGGTTTTCAGTGGCTCGTGTAACACGTTGTATAATATGATTTATAAGAATTATAAGGTATTTGTGACATTTCAGGCAGCGAGGGTTAGACGTACAATCTTTAACATCCCAAATGGTGAAGACGATGATATACAGTTGCTAATGGAAGTAAGTATTGCATTTAATCTGTGGTATTCAGATATGGCCACGGTGCTCAAAAATGAACTCTAACGTCATGAAAATAGAGGCCAGCTTAGACATTTGAGAGCACCCTGGCTGATGCAATCTGTTGGTGTTCCTACAATAGCGTTTCTCTTAAGGTGCATGCAGACCAAAAGAGCATTCGCTGTTCTATATCCCACTTTACGAAATCAACGAATCACGTTTCGTGTAACGATCGAATTTCGTAGAATAGGGGGATAGAACAGCGAATGCTCTTTTGGTCTGCATGCACCTTTATACTGTAGCCCAACTGTGAATTTCGAAAATCGTACATTTCAGGGAACTGTTTCTATCACACCCATCACGCCTTCGTTAGAGTAGCAGAGTCGAAAGAAATTTACAATTTCCGAAGTTTCCGGTAGCCTTATACAGAGCCCAGTCAGCAGACTTAACTAATATTGCATCCAAATGTGATCATCACAAGGTGCATTTAGACCAAATGAGCATTCGCTCATTTTATCCCCCACTCAACGAACTTGTACTTACTTACAAAATCGCCTGTTCACAGATAAAAGCACCTTTCCTAAAGATAACTTTTTGTCCGCAGATTCGACATTTCTCGACGTTAATGAGTTATCACGACACGGAAATTAGTATTTTCGGATATTTTGCATTAGAAGCGCCTTTAGTGTTTCATGTAAGTTGAAACCGTGTGAGTTTAGGGTTATTTGCAGTAAAAGTGTACCTTTTAATTTTGACTGTAATACTCGTACACCATTTTACTCGGAATCGTGCGTACTTTTCAGTTATGAAACAAAAAAATTATGTCTCTAATGTCACGAAAATAAGTTTGTAAATTAAGATTACTCAGTTTAGTTACTTCCATACTAAATGTATGAAACGAAATGTAACGAAACTGATAAAAAAAATCTAAAATTCGTTACAGAATTTTCATACCATTAGTAGGTATGGGAGTAACTAAAGTGAGAAAACTCAATTTACGTACTTATTTTCGTGACATTAGATACATACTTTTTTGTTTCATGACTGAAAAGTACGCACGATGCCAATGACATTAAATAATAAATGGACGCACAGAGCCAAACAAAAAAACCAAGAAAAGTGGCACTAAAAGTCATTTCTATCATGTTTCAGTTGAAGCTAATAACGCTCACTATGATATTTATACACCGTGTTTTTATTGATTTCCGCTAAATTGGACAGGTTACTTGGGACATTAGTAGAAGTTCCCTGGTTTATCGGCTTTTGTTCATTTCGTAAAAAAAAAATTCTTTCGTCTTCATACATAATAATTGAAATGGCGAGTGTGAGAGAACCTTAAGAATACGATCTCGGGTGACTGACGGCACATCTGCCGTGCAATTCCTAAACTACAGTAACTACCAATTTTCCGATTTTTGGTTTATTGGTGATCTATAATCAGCAAATCAAAACGCATAAATAAAAATAAATAAAATAAATATCTTGGGACATCTTACACAAATCGACCTAGTCCCACGGTAAGCTCAATTAAGGCTTGTGATGTGGGTACCAAGCGACGATATATATAATAGATAGATACATATAGATACTTAAATACATAGACAGCCATGACCAAGGAACAAATATTTGTGATAAATAAATACACAAATAATGCCCTCGCCGGGATTCGAACCCGGAACCTCCAGCTTCGTAGGCAGGGTCACTACCAACTAGGCTACGGAGGCCGACTATAAGAGCATAATCCCAATCGATCGGTTTTTAATTTGGAAAACTGGAACATGGAAACTCGAAATCCCAAAAGCAGTAAGTGACTAGTTTTTCCTGCACATTGCAATATAAAGCGCAGTAAAATGATCTACGGCTACGGTTTTTGGGCTGATACTGACTAAAACGCAGTACAGGTGTAGATTTTTATGATTTTTAGCATGTAAACTGATAGTATCTCGTTTATAAAGAAACTAATTAAAACACAGTATACAATTTTTATGCTAAAAGTGTTGTACTGCGTTTCCAGTTTCATAGATTATTAGGCATAATTACTAGTTAAGACGCAGTAGGAATAAAATAACGATATTTAAAGTGGTACACTACTGTTCAAATAAGTATCGTATTGCCATCTAAACTGCAGTAACAAGTTCATTAATGTACACATTATGCTGTATGTTGTATTACTTTCAATAGCAATAATACTAGCTAAAAGACAGTAGCACCCCAAGGGGCTGCAGTTTAGGCAGTATTTTATGTCATTTGACTATTTTAACTGCATTTAGACGTTTATTTTAAGTGGCAAATTCGAGTTAGTTCCATCTCGGACTTTCAGTCCTTGAAGAGAGCTTACAGTGATATCGTTAGAACATCCTGTTTAAGGTAGTAAAATAATTCTTGACCTATTTATTTACAATTTAAAACAACCAAGGTGTCGTCTGTTGATAAACTAATAAAAACTTATATAGTTAAACACATAAAGGTATTATTACCTAATTATTAGGTTCTTGAAAGATAAAAAGTAACCTACTCTTTAGTTTGTACACATTTAATTTTGCTATGCGAGTTATGGTTCATAGGCGGCGGTATCATCTTATTAAGCAATGCCTTGCCAACAAATATCATCGTTATGTCATAATATTGTTACATTTCTTCTTGATTGCGGTACCTCGCCGTAACGTATGAAGTAGATTATACATATGAATTATACGAATACCGCCAACACCGGTCAATAATCGAGTATTTAGAAATTTGTATTTACCTGTCTAGGGATTCAATAAGATTGCTACATACTTTTTGGTTTAAGTTTCTTATATTATACGGTAATTCCAGATGCATTTAACAAATTTCTTTATGTTACTTTAAATTCAAAGCTAAACATAAAATATGAAAATAAATTCTTAATCATTTCTTTCATGAATTGTTACATAATATATATACGGTGTTATTAAATTAGTCACGGATATTAAAGGGACTTTAATTAACATCAAAACAATTAACTTTCACTAGAAATTAAAAAAAACATCTCCTGAACAAAGAAGAACATTATATTTTTTTTTCTAAATAATCATCCCCTATGTCAAGATGTTCGTTTAACACTGTCTGTCATGGCCTTATTAAAGGCCTCCACAAACCGGCTGGCGGTTCTAGAATTATGACTAAAGAGTTTTCATTTATTTATCTTATTAACAGGGTGCTTTAACGAAGCAAATTTGTTTCCTAGTTTTCTCCAAAAAACATAACAAAACCTATAACGTGTCATACATAAATATACTCCAGGAGCGGAGTACTATTGTAGTAATAGGTCATAATTAATGACAATTTATTCTTTTATAGGGTTTTGTATTATAATATACAGTATTCTAAAGACTTTTTGAATTATGACTCACACGAATACGTAAGAAATTATATTTATTAAAATGAATCGTAGAAGTGCTACGCCATAATCAGTCGTGAGCTTACTCATTGAAATCAATGTAAGGCTAAATATAATGTGCCATTTGCTATGATTACAACCGATACTGGTACCTTAAGTTGATTGTTATTTCATTGCTTAAGAAAATGTGGTAATAAACCTTAATTTTTGTCTAATTTTTGTATTATTGACGACAAATCCCTAAATAAACTGCATTTTTCAAGTAAATTTTAAATCGTTTTTTACTTCCTTCTGTGTCTTACATTGGCATGAAACTTGATAAGCGTGTTTGAATTTCTTAATAATAAAATCATGTAATGCTGTTACAAAGTTTTGTTGTATTTTAATTACTTTATTTTAAAAAAACTATATTTTACTGCTGTGAATGAAGTTCGTAGCACGAAAATTCAATCAAAATACTAGTTAAATTACAGTACACTAGTCCCTTTTACTGCAGTTTAACCTGTAAAATGCCGCCTATCTCTATAAAGC
>JALPQI010007490.1:0-37337 GCA_025490895.1 Thaumatotibia leucotreta
AAATTTCCAGAATTTTTTCTCAGAAAGTTCTCATGACACTATTGAGAACATTCTCTGTTAAGTTTAGGGTTTAATTAGGTTTTCCCCAAGGTCAATGTAGTCGTATACCCACGTGTAGTAGTCGGCTTAGACTGGGTTGACAGCTTTATGTTGATGGCATAAGAGCGAAAAAGACATCGATCGAAGTCAACGCGATATCCAATTTTTTGCCCTAATGCCGTGGACATAAAGCTTTTTTCGAACGAAAAAATACAATAAACGAATTTGAATAACCTTCAGAACACCTACTTAAGCAGTATTATATACCTATGTAGAAGTAGAAATGCATGATCTTTAAAGTTAATCATATCTTATACATGGACATGTTCTTTGCGTCTCATGGAAGATTCACAAAGAAAATACAAAAGGAAGATTAAGCAAGGTTAAAATTGATAGGGCTGTGTGTTGAAAGAATCTTGAAAAAAAGCGTTGAAAATGTCGGAAAATACAAATGGTTTTTTTTCGGGAATATATGAAAATTTTGTTTTTTTACAGAAATAATCAATGTCACTGTCACTCCTTGCCAACTATTTCAATTGACTTTTCTTCGATGACATCGCGCTAGCCTGGTAAAAGTGAAAATTAGATCTAATACGCATTGATTTAGAGTTAAAAATTATAGTGGAAACATTAATTGATTTTGACGAAAAAATCCGGAAAAAAAACGAGCTATTTGGAAGGAATCGGGATTTAATTCGGGTTATTCCCACCTGTTACCACCAACTTGACACCAGTGGTAACAACTGGGATTTTTTTCCCAGCTGGTAACAGTCGGGAATTTAATTCCCAACTGTTTACCACCAAACTAATTATTTTACTAACTAACCAAATATTTTAGTGGTAACTAGTGGGAAAAAAATCCCAGTAGTTACCACCAAGTACTCTGGTGGTAACAGGTGGGAAAAAAATTCCCAGTTGTTACCACTGGTGTCAAGTTGGTGGTAACAGGTGGGAATAACCCATTTAATCTATGAAAGATAATAATAGAAACTAGTTTTGTGCCTACATGGTTTTTTGTGGTGTTATATAGCTATTATAAGTAATTAATGTTGAATTGAAAGTGGGTTTATTCTACACGTGTCAGTGATCTGGAAACATGAAACGGATTTAGTGTTTTAAACCAACATGAGGTTAAAGAAAAATCCTGTATTTTAACACGAATCTTATACAATTAAGTAGAAACAGAAAAGATCAGGAGGGTAATAGGAGATCAGGGTCGCGTTTTATAATGTTACATTTTACAATTTCGCTGTTTGCCTCTCTAACGCACACACATATGGTTAGAAAGAGAGGCAAACAGCAAAATTGTAAATTGTAACTTTATAAAAAACGCGACCTAGGGGTTTCCTGTTCTGTTCCTACTGGCTACTTTGCAGTTAAGTTTTTAATGAACTTCAAAATAAGGTATTTAGCGTACCAAGTGTCTTTTAAATCGTAAATAAAGTGCATAGACGTACAATACAGTACAATACTTTTTATTACAGTACGTCTGACAACCCTATAACGACCTCTGCGTAGCAGCCGTGCGTTTATAGCGCTCGACCACGAGCGCTAGGACCCCCCCTATGTAAGTAGGTACTACATATCTAGGTACTACATACTCTTTTACTCTTTAACCCAGAAAATGTTACCACTGTATTTACTTGTGTTGTTCTGTAATGTGTGTTTATGTGAATAAAAATCTATTCTATTCTATATCTAATCTACCTACAGAAATAAAATTGCTACTAATATTTGCTGGGCATGAGTGTCTGGGTGAATATCGGAGCGTTTCAACCGCCTAATTTTGGTGGCATAATTTTTGCCGAAGTTTTTAAACGTCTCAATGTTATTCATCATTTGTATAAGGCACCGTGCCTCCTTCAAATGACAAAGTAGCACATTGTATTGAATAGAAACTTCGGCAAAAAAGATGCCACCAAAATTAGGCGGTTGAAACGCTCAGATATTCACCCGTCTACAGAAATACAGTGCTAAGATTTACTGTCAAAAAGTTACCACTGATGGTGATGGTACCACTGATTCTTGCAGTACACTGTCCTCGTAATGTTGGTCGTATGGTTCTTGTTGTTGTTGTTGTTGTTGTTGTTGTTGTTGTTGTTGTTGTTGTTCTTGTTCTTGTCGGTCATTGTCGTAACTGTCGTAATACGCATGTTTGTTCTTATGTATGACGTCTATTACTTCCACGCGACCGGTCTGTGTAAGTAATGTATACCATTCGTCAAAAGAACACACAAACATTGTAATCAAACCTAGAATCTTGCATTATTTTATAATAACGCACTTTTAGAACACAATATTGGTTTATTACCAACTTAAAACCTTAAATCTTGAGTTCACATACATTTTTAGTATAAATAATTGATATTTAATAGTATTAACGTAAAAATATATAGGTATGCGAACCGAACGTGTTTCACGAAATGTGTCATAGACGTCAAATGCTATGGAAAGTCAGCCATATTTGTTTACATTTAAAAGTCATAAAATATAATTAATCTTAAACTATCTTGAATAATCGTATCAAATGAAGCTTATAAACGGTGACCAACGGATTTCATGAATTCTTGTCGAAACCACAATTTTTATGACTACATTTTTTTACGCAATATAAATATTACCTACTTACATAATAATTACAGAAATGTATTTTGTGAAGCCGTGTGGTGACAGCAGTAAGAATACATTTGTCACCACCCCAACTCCTCCTGCGGGTGTCGTAAGAGTCGACTAAGGGATTGAAGTGTCACTGACCATTATTTGTCATAAGATTGATGATGGGCAGCAGCGTCATTATAGTGGACACATTACTGCGATCGCCAATCCGCTTGCCCAGCGTGGTGATTATGGGCATTTACCTCCTAATGCGTCTATACGCATAGTTTATATAGGAGAGGCCTACGTCCAGCTGTGGACTATCATAGGCTTGATAATTCTATGAAATATACAGATTACTTAAAATATCTACATAGTTAAAGAGTAAAGAAAAAAAAATCTTTAAAAAATTACCACTGGTGCAACCATTGAAGCCATTGGTTCTGGTTGTTCGGGTTGTTTGTAGCGTGTGTCGTATATTTGTTGTTGTAGTCGGTCATTGTCGTAACTGTTGTAATACGCGTGTTTGTTCTTATGTACGACGTCGACTAGCTCCACGTTTTCTGTCTGTGTAATACAAAATGTTGAACAGGATGACAAAAACTGGAGTAATCCTTTTAAAGTTTTAATCCAGAGTAGTAGGTAAGTAGTAGTTTCTGCTAAGGATGAAGTAAAAAAGTATTATTTATTTATAAAAATCGCAACTTGTGAAGTCTCTGTGATCTTTAAAATATAGCGTACCCGGCGGTAGCGAGGCGATAGGTCTATCGCCAGCTGGTTAAAAAAAGTCTATAATCTGTCAAAAAAAGAGTAGAAATTACAAAATGGCAACGCTGTAGTTTTATGGCTTTCAAATAATAATGCCGTAAAAAGAATATTAGTGCCATTATTAATTATTTTCAATTATTTTTTTCCATATAAATGAAATAATATATCCTTGTTTAATCTTTGATTTAGATTAAAAATCCGATATGAAAACGGATGAGTGATATATAGTTATACATATAAGATCGTGTTGGTGGTGGTACCTTTGGTTCTCGCGTTACAGGAGTGTGATCGAGTGGGTCGTATGACTGTCGTTGTTGCTGTCGGTCATTGTCGTAACTGTCGTAATACGCGTGTTTGTTCTTATGTACGATGTCTATTACCTCCAAGTTCTCGTTCTGTGCAATATACAAAATTAAGAATGTTAAAGCGAAGGTTGACTGTCAAAAGGTTTAGTTTTATAACCAAAAAACACCGTTATTTATAAAAAAATATTAATGTGATCAACTTGATGACACAGAATATGTGGGGACGGATACTACTTACTAATATTACCGACTTGATTAAACATAAGTCGTAGTAGTAACTATCTCGAACAACCACTATTATTATAAATATTAGATGTCACATACTAAAGAAAAACGACCAAGATCACCTAACGTCCGAGGTGGGGATCGAACCCACGTGCTCAGCTTTCCCGGCTGATGCCTGCACCCCTCAGCCACTCGGTCTTCACAATACGTTCAATACACTATTATTTCCGACGTTTCGAGTGAGTGTTATATTATCGCGAGTATTTTACCGTGCTTGAAACATCGGAAGTCATTTGCCAAGCATATTATCCACGATTAAGTCCTGGCCTACTACAGCAAGAATCGAAATTCGTAAATTTCAAGGATTTCTCTCCGTCTTTCCAACGAAGGCGTCATTAGAGTGAGAGAGACAAATACTCGAAATTTACGAATTTCGTTTTTCTCTGTAGGGCCGCTGTTTTGTTAAGTTTAAATAACGAAATAACCGTCGAAAAACGAAATTCGTAAATTTCGAGGATTTGTCTCTCTCACTCTAATGACGCCTTCGTTTGAGTTGCAGACTTACAGAGAAAAATCCTCGAAATTTACTCATTTCGATTTTCGCCAGATTTGTAGGCCAGGCATCAGCCGCGAAAGCTGAGCACGGGGGTTCGATTCCCACCTCAGACGTTGGTGATCTTGGTCGATTTTTCTTTGGTATATGACATCGAATATTTATAACGACATAAAATATAGTTTAAAATATTACCGCTGGTGCTGGTGGCAAGGTTGGTGCTACCAATGGTTCCCATTCATCGGGAGTGAGTTCCTGATTGGGAGGGTCGTCAAATTGTTGTTCTTGTCGTTGTTCTTGTCGGTCAGGGTCGTAAGTGTCGTAACTGTTGTAATACGGGTGTCTGTGCTTATGTCCGATTCCTCCTAGATCCATGGTCTGTATAATGTGCAAAATATCTCGACATGAAAGGCATAAGGTCGGATTTAGCAATTTCTCTGACTTGTAAGTGTAACTTTATCCTTGTGAGACAAGGTCGAATTTAGATATATCTCATACCCACAGAACCGACCTTATGCTTTTCAATTATTATTGTAATAGTTGTGTATTAAGGGCGGTAAATAAGAAATTGTGTGAACGTAAAGCCCAAGCCGAAGGCGCGGGCTTTACTTCACACGAGTTCATAATTCTTGTACCGCCCGTGACACACAATTTTTTTCATCGCATCTGTGAGACGAAAAAAGTACCTAAATATAACAATATATTTTCACTTTACTCTAAAATGGTCTAAATAATTTCTCAAAATCATGGATGACTTAAACACGAGCACATAATGAGTGTCAAAGCACCGGGGAAGTTATGCTGCCCCGGTATTTCAAATTATCATTTTTATAACATGATCCATGAATCCACGATTGCCCACGGGCGTAAAGACGCACCTACGGCGCCCATTGGCGCACTTACTGAACAGGTGTGATGAAAATAATTTAACAATAGTGGTCTAAATATAAAATAGAAGCCTTTGTAAAATTGTACATGTATACCATTATGTAAATGGGCCTTCAGTATGGTATGGTAAGTATCCTTAACCTTTTTGAGGAATCGTCACATGCTTCATATATAATTTGCATAATTATTTAGTTTTTATGAGATACAAATAAAAAGCAAAAAGGGAAATCAGAAAGCGTAAGTAAAATTTCACTAATATCATTAAGTGATTGATAACTAACAGTAAATAAAGTGCCAATAAATATGATTTTTGTGGTGCTTTATCTAGGGTCATTCTCAAAAATATCAGCACGCTGATTGCCGTAGATACACATTTATTTTCATACAATGTAAAACGTGTGGTCGCAACAATTAGACACAGCCGGATACATAATTTCAGAGACTGACCGAATAAATGTTAGGAGGTTCAATTACAAACTGAAAAGACTCCCAGAGAATGCATTGAGCGAGATAGGATATGCTTCAGGCCAAAATTTCCAATCACAACCAATCAGGGATAGAGGGAAATTACTTATGTACCACTTTCTACCTTATCACACTAACAATAAGTACAGTTATCTACACTAAAATGTTAGATGTATTACGCACACATAAGTAATATAGGCTTTTGTTTCACAGTCCACAGCTTATCTGCTTTGCACGAAGGTCTGGTCACTCGTAAAACCTAGTAAGTCGACTCGATTGATGCCTGCGACAAATTCCACTAACTTTTCGTACGCTAGTGATGAGGTACAAAATGGTACTAGGATCAATTTCCACTACATACGAGTATCTACAAAAACTACCTACGTGTAGCAATGTACTGAGGAGAAGTTGCATAACTTGCGAAACTTCTATAGAGAATATTCTCGGCAATCTAATTTTTACAAGCAAGCTATCATGCCAAAACCGTTGTATATAGTTATTTATATACCTTTCAAGGTATATTTTACGCCTTATTTACTCAATTATGAAATACATTATTCTTTATAACACTATTTTATAAGTTCTCATAGAAACATTCTCATTGAGAACTTACTCTTAAATTCTCATGAAAATTATACTGATTTAAACTTTCACGATTATCACTCATATTTTAAAGACAAACGAGTTTTAATCGCGTAAACTTACGTTTAATTATATCCTGACGTTTCGGGTATGACGTTACACCCGTGGTCGCAGGCAGACACAAGTCAAAGAAGACAAGTTGGAGGTCTGCCTGCGACCACGGGTGTAACGTCATGCCCGAAACGTCAGGATATAATTAAACGTAAGTTTACGCGATTAAGACCCGTTTGTCTTTAAAATATCTCATGAAAATTATTGGAAATTTCCGAGTATATTCCCGCAATTTTGAGAATGTTCTACAACTTATACATTGCTATTTGCTACCTACGTGCTGAGAAGACAAAATACTGTTCAAAAATTTACCACTGGTGGTATCATTGGCGGTATCATTTGTGGTATCATTTGTGGTATCACTGGATATGGCAGTACGGAGAAGGGTTTGTAGTTTAGCTGTTTGTAGTGCGGTTTGAAGTCTTGTAGTTTAAACGGGTAGTATGATAGTTGTGGAGCGCTGTAACTGCTGTAAGAGGCAGGTTTGATCTTAAACCCGGCTTTTACGTGTCCTGAATGTCCTGTGGCCTGTATGTACAAAACATTGTACTGAATGTAACAAACAGTGATGATTTGTTTGAAAACATGTAAAGATGGAGTGTCAAATCCTTTCTCTGCGGCTTTTCACGGAAACGCCCGAATTAATCTCCCTGTCTCAATTAGCTTCAGTGCAATATATACTGAAGTTCATTGTGACAGCAATAGGAATTCGGATGTTTCCGTGAAAAGCCGAAGAGAAAGGATTTTGCACTACACCTGCAGATACTTTAATAGTTATTTGTTATGGTTGTATTTTAACCGAGTGTGGAATTGTTGCAATACACACGAGCTAAAATAACTTTGCAGCCGTGTGTAACCTTCCTTAAGTGAGGAAACACAACATAATAAAAACAACTGATCTATGTAAAATACACTTTTATTTTAAAAAATCAAGGGAAGTTCAAACTTTGCACTTTTGTGGATAAAACGCCACTTTGCTATCTGTTTTTAAAGAATAAAAAAGCCCTTTCCGAGCAAGGAAGGTGAAAAAAATATTGTGCCGCTGGAGCAAAATCAACATTCTGTATCTATGCACCGGGAACTTTTTAATCGAGCATCTTTCTAACCTGGCAAAGTAATACTACTTTAAATAAGATGTTATAGGTTTAAGTGTAAAAGAGACATAAATGCTCCAAATATACGTATTACATTGTCCTCTCTCGATTTCGATATGCTTGTATTTAGATGATTCACGCACAATTAGTGTAAACCGTAGGTAAACGGGCATTTTCGCGCGAGAAGAGATCCAAAAACGTATTTTCTGAAACAGGTAAATTTTATGTATTTCCTGCTCAGAATCACGAGCTCTTTCGATCCTACTAGAAGAAAAAAAGTGTCCCAACTTTTTGTTTCTATTACGTAACCGTTTTTCAAACACTTTGTACAGCGGTTACAAAGTGGAGAGCATGTAAAATGTATGAAAAATGTGGGACCATTTTGTTCTTGTACTTATTTCTCTTAGATTGAAAGAACTCGTTATTCTGAGTAGGAAAAACATTAAATTTACCTACCTAAAAAAAAATTTTGTTTGGATCTTTTCTCGCGAAAATGCCCAAACACCAGATGCGTAAGCAGTACGTGCGCATTGTGGCGTATGAAAATTCCTCCGCTCCGATCAGGGCAGCCACAACAGTCCAGGTCCTGGCGGGAAGAGGTCTTGCATCACGCTACCACAGCCTTAGAGACTGAATACATCTGTCTTAGACGGAAGGACAACCTATTGAAATTACAAATTCCGCCCAAAACCAAGCAATACCTGATCAGTTCCCATCAGTAGTCAGTTTAAGACCTGTAGCATGACCACCAGGGTCTTGGCTCCGAATAAGGCTTCCACCACAGCCTGAGAGACTTACTTTCCGTTTTGCTAAAATTGGCATTAACAGTCAACCCGATTATCAAGCCAAGTCAAGCAAAAGTCACACACTGCCACCTGCCATAAGCAGAAGTTTCAGTATCAATAATATGACTACCAGGGTCTTGGCTCCCAATAAAGCTTCCACCGCAGCCTGAGAGTCTAACGTTCCGCCAAGGACATTTTAATATACCTTAACAGCACCTGCCATTAGCAGCAGTTTCAGTATCAGCAGCGTAACCACCAGGGTCTTGGCTCCAATTAGGGCTGCCACCACAGCCCAGGTGCTGGTGGAGCCGATCGCCAGCACCAGCGGGAAGAGGGCTTGCATCATGCTACTACAGCCTGAATCCATTTGTCGTTAACGAAATTACTAGTTCCTCTCAAATTTAAGCAATACCTTCGCAGCTCCCGCCATCAGCAGAAGTTTCAGTATCAGCAGCGTGACCACCAGGGTCTTGGCTCCGATTAGGGCTGCCACTACAGCCCAGGTGCCGGCGGAGCCGATGGCCAGCGCCAGAGGGATGAGGGCTTGCATCATCTTCTTCATGGGGCGGCCGAAGGTCCGACCTGGAATTTTGGGAAGGTACAGTTTAAAATTTTGTGTGAAAAATAATATACTTGGCTAATATACTACAGGAATAAAACGAAAAGCTGTAGGTACTTATAGAAATTGTAATGGCTTTCTAAAGCGATATATGTAGTACTTTAATGTCCGTATAAAATTGAATTAAACGTTATGAATAAATTGTTGATGACATGTAAAATTTCAATCATTTTATCAATAATGGAGCATTTCTCATTAAAGTTCGTTCATCTGGAATTTGGATCACGTCTTTGATATTGAGTTTCCTTTTTTGTTTGGTTCCTATACATTCATGGTAACAAAAAATGAATGTTTCATACATTTTGGGACATTTTGGGAAATGTGTTGGCTCAGCATCGTTGACTCTACCGGTCTATAAATTTTTATCAATATAGAAAAAGTATTAGAATTATAACTAACGTGAGACTCAAACATATTTAAATATTTATCGAACGGGTTACTCACGTAATTTAAGTCGATAATTGCTCGACATGCTTCGATCCATTTAGAGAATCTAAATCTAATTGATCTAAATGGATCGAAACATGTCGAGCAATTATCGACTTAAATTACGTGAGTAACTCGTTCGATAAATATTTAAATAGAGGAAGTGATCCAAATGTACAATATTTTTGAGAATTGCTCAAAGTATAGTTGAGTATGAGTATGTAGCTATCGATATCAATTTATAAAGTGGTTTCTATAATCTTAGGTCACTAACCATAAAAGAGAAACCCAAACTAGTTTAATTTTCAAATCATGGGATTGAACATAATATTACATGCACCTTACATAACGCAGATTCATTTTCCGATTTGCCGCCATTTTCATCCAAACCTTACTTTCCCCATACGCATAGGTAAGTCGTAATACTGTATTTTATTGAATTATACATTTAGAATCAGTGAAGCGTTATAGAACATGCTCTAAATGTAACGGTAAATTTAAATATGGTAGTACGTTTTCAATAAAATATGTTTTTTATTTTTTTAATGGCCTTTGTAATTTGTATATAGGTAGTGGCCTTATAACCACTCACTTACTTTGATTTTTGTTTACATGTAACAAAAGCTACATGAAGCAAGTGAGTGGATAAATAAAAAAAAAAACGCTTATAAAACCATAATTTCGTTACTTAGCTATACATACTTGTAGAACTTATTGTCGCGTAGCCGTGTAGCGTAACGGCAGTAAGAATACACTCTTCCCGTGGTTATCGTAAAGGTGCATGCAGACCAAAAGAGCATTCGCTGTTCTAAGCCCCTACGAAATTCGATCGTTACACGAAACGTGATTCGTTGATTTCATAGAGTGGGGGGTAGAACAGCGAATGCTCTTTTGGTCTGCATGCACCTTAAGAATCGATTAAGGTAATTTTTTTTATCTGTCCAAGGGAAGACGCTGGTAGGAATCTGCCTTGCTTTAGGGGGCGGACACTAAAAAGTTTGTAAACCTATGGAAGCCTATGGTGTATACCGTCGCTTGACGACTGAAACTCACTAAGTAACAAATACCTGGGCATTTCCAAAAAAACGTGACCAGATGAATGAGATGCCACTTCCAAAAAAACGTGACCAGATGAATGAGATGTCCGTTTACGCTCTGAGAAATGCCCACCTACTTGAAAGCTCGTATTTCAATTCTGTAGCCGTATGACTTTGCAAGTATCGGTAACGTTAGGTTTTTTTCTATACGTAAACCAGGCCATCGCACTCGCTCCAATATGTCAGAGCGAGCGCTATATAATGCTTTAGTTATCGAGTAAAACCTAACGTATTCTTTACTTTCCGTACGGTACGGTTTCATGGTACGGCTACTGAATAATCTGCAGCCGGTGTTTCTATGCGATTTTGTTACGCGTTTTTTTTGTTCATTACCATCACCACTTTATTTACCGTTTTATAAAAGCAAACGAGACTATTATGCCAGAATAGCAGACAAACATGCGTCTGCTACAAGATAATCGAAAATGACTCCACTATTTATACGCAGTTCGTCAATAATTTGGGAATGGTAATGACTAATGATTGTTGCGACTGAATAATCGCATAGAACTACCCAGGCCTAACCAAGTGGCTTACGATGGTCCCGTTTTTTCTATTTATCGTGCTACGCGTGACTTTCGCACTTGTATACCTGTTAGAACCTGACAGCAATGCCGACAAACGACTAGACGCGGTGCCTTCATATTATAAGCCTACAAGATACCATTCAGCAATCGTACCTATACGATAAGCGATAAGTAATAAATGTACGAGAATCCGGTGTTTCTATGCGATTTTGTTACGCGTTTTTTTTGTTCATTACCATCACCACTTTATTTACCGTTTTATAAAAGCAAACGAGACTATTATGCCAGAATAGCAGACAAACATGCGTCTGCTACAAGATAATCGAAAATGACTCCACTATTTATACGCAGTTCGTCAATAATTTGGGAATGGTAATGACTTGATTGTTGCCACTGAATAATCGCATAGAACTACCCAGGCCTAACAAAGTGGCTTACGATGGTCCCGTTTTATCTATTTATCGTGCTACGCGTGACTTTCGCACTTGTATACCTGTTAGAACCTGACAGCAATGCCGACAAACGACTAGACGCGGTGCCTTCATATCATAAGCCTACAAGATACCATGGGTCGAAAGATATACAATCACCTTCCCGGTAATATTACTGGAGCACCAAGTGCACAGCAATTTAAGTTTAAATTAAAAAAATGGCTCCTAGAGCAGGCCTTCTATGAGCACGAGGAACTATTCTGTGCCTAGTTGTGAGAAGTGTTAACTGTACTTTTAGGTACTATAACTTTATAATGTTTTATGTAATTAATTCTTGACTTGTAATTTATTATTTACCAATAAAATGATTATGATTATTATGATTATGATTACCATTCAGCAATCGTACCTATACGATAAGCGATAAGTAATAAATGTACAAGAATGACGGATTCGAACAAAAAGACACGTGACCATTTCCATACATGATGGTCACGTGACTTATTGCTTATCGTATACGATATACGATGCTTAGCCAAGTTGCCAACCGCTAACGCTTAGTAGCGTATCGTAGTTTTCCCTCTGTCACTCTTTCATATTAGTGCGACAAAGACAGTTAGCTGGCTTTCGTTTACGATTGACCATTAAGCGTTAGCGATTTGGAACTTGTCTAAGCACCCTGCTGATTCAATACTGACATACGAGGTTGCTAAGAGTAGTGACAGTTTTTATAGTGAGTGTAGTCAGCCGATCAGAGGCGATTTCCTCGTAACCTTCACCCATTCACTCAATTCGCTCGTTCACTATTTGAGACCGGTTTCATGTGGGCCGGTGAACTTTCTCGCTATCACTTGCTCATCGTTTATTTGTGTCGTCATGTGAGAAGTATAGTTGAAAGGATATGAAGTTAGCTCGTTCTCTTAAAAATCCAGTAGCATTGGGTCGTAAACCACAAAGTAAGATAACAAGCACTCAGTAAAAGCAGAATAAAGAGAACGTTAGTATAGATTATCGACTCTATTCTTTGCTCAATAGACTACAAAATAAACAAACTAAATAATGGCGCTCATAACTTTTTCTACATTTTACAACTGTCAGGTAGTCGAAAAAAATTTGTCGAGTAGAAAAAGGACAATATGGTAGGTACCATAAATGTTCACTAGATTATCGGCCCTGTACCCTTATCTTAAAAATAACAATGCGTTGACCAAAAAATAACTGGAATTTTAAGAGAACGAGCTCACTTCATATCCTTTCAACAATACCTGCCTATCCAATACTGAAATTGTCAGATGGCATCTCAATGTAGGTACACACCTGGGTCACAACCAGGACTGCTAACTGTCCCGCGATACGCGGGACGTCCCGTTTCTGGGGCCCTAAAGTATGGGTCCCGCAAAGGGTTCGCGCGGGACGCCAGTTGTCCCGCTATTCAAGGAATACTAGTTAAACCGGAGATACTAAAATAAAAAATACGTAAATTAAGGCAATTTAAGATTGCATCCTGTTCATTTGAATGTACCAGGTCGTCCGCGACTACAGCCCGCGAGCACCTAAATTTGCATCTAAATTTAACCGATCTGATATCAAGCATTTTTTTTTAATTTTAATGTCATTCCCGTCCCGCATTTTAAAGCCAAGTCCCGCAATTTATTCGCGAATTTCCCGCGTATCTGTGATCTTTGGTTGGCAACCCTAATCACAACGGAAGAACAGCGCTGGCTTTGCCAGTTACTTGCTGAGTTGTGTCCCTTGTGCTTATTTATTTGTTAATTATGTCTTTGTTTAATGTGCTTGTCATAAATAAATGTTATTTCATTTCATGATTTTTTTTATAGAAACCAACCAACCTTTTGTTGACAGTTATTTCCTTGCGGTATCTCTTATTGTCTATGATTTAAAAACATAGTTGTTAGGTTGGTGCTAGTATTTTGATAATTTAAGTTTTAGCTCTCGCATGTTACCGAAAATTTAAAAATGAGGCAATTGAGCAAAGTGAAGAATTAAACTATTTATAATTATATTATTTCTCACTTTGGTATAATAGTTTATTGTGGGTAAGTGTGAAGGTATTTATGTGATTTTCGTTAATTTTAACTGAGTTCACGTCACGTAATGTATAATTTTTACATGTTTCCTCAAGTCACTAAAGTATGCACACATGAAATCAAAAATATATTCAAGAATCAAAATACTTAATACCCGACACACAAGGTTTGACCATCCCAAGATATTTGAATTTCCCGCCAAAAGAGTAAGTATAAATTCAGTGGTCACACTCTATGATATTTATTTATATCATATCAAAATGTATGTATAGTAAGTCACCCCGGAGTAAGTAGGTACTCCCTTATTCATAAGAGTATGTCTCCTAACTTAGCAAGCTCCCAGTGATCCCAGTAAGGGCAGTAAGTCCCTTTCGCTCTGATAAACATACTGATACGACCGAAGGGGACAAACAATACTTAGCGGCTTGTTAAGTTAGGAGACGTTTATGAATAAGGGGGTAATATGTATCAAACTGATCAGTAGATACCATGCTCGGGTTATCTAGGACTTAGGGTGCGGAGCGTGCGAGCTCGGCCAATGAGAGCGCATCAGTGTTTCGAATTTTGAATTTGAAGAATGTAATTGGTAAATTTTGCTCAACTCCGCTCCTCTCCGCGTCAGTGGAGCCGCACCCTAACGCCGCGGCCACGACATCGGTCTAAGGCGACCGGCTTAGCGGAAAACGTATGGTGCTCCCTCTCGTACCCATATCGGCATCCCGCTCCAACTCATGGATTCGCTCGCCGCTGGTCGCATTAGACCAATGTCGTGGCCGGGGTATAAAAGCGCCTAGCGGTTTCGTAAGTAGCGGTAACCATTTTATGAGTTATGAAACTTAGCTGTGGTCAGTTACATGATCCACTTCTATGGCCACGTGTAGCCGTGCCATGACTTGGCACGTATCTGTTACGTTAGGTTTTACTCGATACGTAAAGGTGCGTTCAGACCAAAAGAGCATTCGCTGTTCTAACCTCCCACGCTACGAAATACGATCGTTACACAAAACGTGTTTGGTTGATTTCGTAGAGCGGGGGATAGAACAGCGAATGCTCTTTTGGTCTGAACGCACCTTATAGAAGTAGCGGTCCATGAGTTCGAAAGTTAAGGATACCTAATATATTAAGTTTTACTCGATACGTAAAGCATTATATCCCGCTTATTTGCCACTCCTGAGTTACCTATGCCGCTCGTCTAAAGGTGCATTCAGACCAAACGAGCATTCGCTATTCTACGTAACCCCCTACTCTACGAAATTCTATCGTTACACAAAACGTGATTTGTTGATTTCGTAGAGTGGGGGATAGAATAGCCAATGCTCATTTGGTCTGAATGCACTTTAATAATGGGGTCACTTGCCACGGCACATTCATTTTGGCAACTTTTCTTTGGCACTTTCCTACTCGAAGATATAAACTAGTTGTAAGTATTCGTGAGCGTAGTTGTAAGCCTGCGCTGTGGATTTGAGACTTGTTATTAATTCTATATGAGGTTGATTAATAAATGTATTTTTTTGTTATAAGTCGTACAAAACATATGTAAGTTCACTTTATAAGTCAGGTAAAGCAACTTAACGATAGAAAAAGCGAACAAAATAAAACATTTTTATTTCTTTTCACTTCACCTTTAATGTTTTTACTGATATTTAAGTGGTAATTTCTCTACTTAATGAACGTACGTATAATTGATGTTTACCAGACTATTAGCTGTTTTTAAGAAAAGTTGCTTTGTATTCTCCATAACTGACTGACTAAGGGATTGAAGTGTCACTGACCATTTTACAAGATTGATGATGGGCAGCAGCGTCATCATAGTGGACACATTACTGCGATCGCCAATCCGCTTGCCCAGCGTGGCGATTATGGGCATTTACCTCCTAATGCGTCTATACGCATAGTTAATAGGAGAGGCCTACGTCCAGCAGTGGACTAACATAGGCTGATGATGATGATTCTCCATATTTTCATGTCATAAAGCATGTATGTTGTAACATGTTTATGCAATAAAGTTACATATGTATATGTATGCATACATATACATACTTGTTGACACATGAAAGAGCCCTCGAAGCTCACAGAATAAACGTTCTACGCCACGTTACGCGTGCAATATCAACTTGGTACTTAAGGCACAAGGTAAAGCTGACTGAGTACTTAACCCTTAACTTGGCAGTGACCAACTTTATGCTCCAGAAATTTATAATAAGTTAAGGGAAGAGTTGCGTGATCGAATCAGAAATGAGGAGATCCGTAGGCTATTTAACTAAAGTTACTGACATAGCCTCCGGATTAGCAAGCTGAAGTGGCAATGGGCAGGCCACATTACACGCAGAGCACATGGTCAATGTGGTCGAAAAGTGCTCGAGTGGAGACCACGGCTAGGCGTCGTAGGACGTCCACGCACAAGATGGACAGACGACCTTATGAAGGTCGCCGGGACACGCTGGATGCAGGTCGCATCTAACCGGAACATGTGGAGGTCCAGAGGGGAGGCCTATGTTCAGCAGTGGACGTCTTATGGCTGAGATGATGATGATGATGATGAAGGGAAGATTTGGGCAAAAAGTAATCCAATTACTCCTTCCGATTACTTTTGTATGTGTACTTGGGTGAAACAACTTTTTTCTGTCTGTTGCCATGGTTACGTTCGCCTGAGTCACGCTGGTTTTATGCAAAATTATGCTACTTAATTTATGAAAACATGCATATAGTCCACGTTTGTTGTAGATGACCCATTAAGAAAAGGGTTTATTAACACCAGAAAAATGCATGTTTGCATAGTTTAAGTAGCATAATTATGCATAAAAGCAGCGTGACTCAGGCGACCGTAACCATGGTAATAACAAACAGAAAAAGTTGATTCACCCACTTTGTTTTCAGAAGTAACCCAAATACTTGAATTGCCTGTATCACTCAATCAAAAAGCTGAACCGTGTAAATTTATACAAAAACGTATTTATTCTAAAACAGCTACAAGTAAATTTCAGCATGATCTTGAACTTATTGACTGGCATTCGGCTCTTGGTAATAAAGACTGTAATAACAAATTAAAACAATTTTATGACATATTATTCCCGCTGATCGATAAGCATTTTCCATTAAAAAAGGTTCAATCACGAAAGAAATCTAATAAGTGGATAACCAAAGGCATAAGAAAATCAAGTAACACAAAACGCAAACTCCTAATCTTATCACGCCACAGCGATGATGAATCATTCCTAAAGTACTATAAGCAATATAAAAATACATTCAAAACCGTCCTTGCTCAGGCTAAGAAAATGGACGTGCATCGTACGATTTGCAAGGCAAAAAATAAGGCCAAAACTGTCTGGAATCTAGTTAAAGAAACTACAGGCAAACATGTGAAGGCACAATCAAAAATAATTCTTAAACTAGAGAACGACCTCACCAGTGATAAAAAAATAATAGCAAATGCGTTTAACAAGTACTTTTTAAATGTAGGGATGTCGTCTAGCAAAACAAAAAATAAGAATTACATAAAGGCTATGCATAAACTGAAAGTAACTAATAGTAACTCAATATTCTTGAAACCGATAACAGAGTCAGAAATCATTCGAACGACAAAAAATCTAAAAAATAGTAACTCTACTGGACCAGATAACTTAAGCACCAGATTCTTAAAAGATAATATTCACCTACTTTGCATGCCATTATCTATAATATTTAACAGTTGTATAGAAACAGGAATTTTTCCCGACCTGCTAAAGAGAGCTAAAGTAATAACCATACACAAAAAGGGGAGTCGTTCTGAATTAAATAATTATAGACCAATATCTCTGTTATCTGTAATATCAAAAACACTAGAAAAATGCTTAGCCGAGAGATTAGAAGGGCATTTGGTAAAACACAATATATTAACTACACAGCAATACGGTTTCAGGAAAGGAAAAAATACCTCACATGCTGTGATCAATTTAGTAACAGAAGTAATGTCAAATCTCAATAAGGGGTATAACTGTGGTGGAGTATTCTGTGATCTGACAAAAGCTTTCGATTGTGTCGATCACAGCGTACTCCTCGACAAACTAGAATATTACGGAGTTCGTGGGTCTGCTCTGAGTCTATTTGCGTCATATTTAACTAACCGCACACAATATGTAGAAATATCGTATGGAGACCTTAACAACGTGGTTCGTTCTGAAGAAGCTGTTGTAAAATACGGGGTCCCTCAAGGTTCTGTACTTGGCCCGTTATTGTTCGTAATTTTCATTAACGATCTACCTCAATCTCTTACTCATGGAACACCATATCTGTACGCCGATGACACCAGTATAATTTTGAAAGCGACCACGAGCCACGAGTTCAATATAACTATCCAAAAATGCTGGGAAGAAATAGAAAGTTGGTTTACCGACAACTACCTTAAAATCAATTGCGAAAAAAGCTATTACACAATATTTCGACGTAGTCATAATAGTCCCGACTTTACCTGCGATATTCCAATAAATAAAACTAACTGCATTAAATTCCTAGGGGTAGAACTGGATCCTTACCTAAGATGGAATGATCACATAGACTCTGTGTGCAAACGTTTGGCTAGTGCATGCTACTCCTTAAAAAGTCTGTCTAAAATAGCTGACGTAACTATACTTAAAACTATATACTTTTCCTACTTCGAGAGTATTATCAGATATTGCATAGAAGTATGGGGTAATGGAGCGAACATAAACTCTATTTTACTTATGCAAAAAAAGGCATTACGAATTATTACTGGGTCTAAAGGAATACCAGTAACTCATCGCAATATGTTTATAGACCATAAAATCTTTACAATTACGTCATTGTATTTATATCGAGTGTGTGTTTATATTTATGTGAATCAAAATGACCTCAAAAAAGCTGAAGAAATCCATAATTTCAATCTAAGAAATAAATCTAAATTGATCCAACCTAAATCTAACTTCATACATTTCAATAATAGCCTGAACAATATTTCAATTAAAGTTTTTAATAAATTAAGTACTGACATAAAACAATGTAATGATTTAAGATCCTTTGACATAAAAGTAAGAGATTATTTCATTAATAGACCATTTTACACTATCGACGAATATTTTGCCAATGCACTTGATTAATTTGTATAGAATTATTATTATTATTTTTATTTTTTTTTTATTTTGTTGAAATATTGTATTGACTATTGTATTTATTTAATTTTTATAATTCTAGACATATATTATTTGATGTATATTGTTTTTTTTTTAAGGCAGTAAAATTAAATATAAACTTGTAAACTTGTAATTGATGATGATGTAAATAATTGTAAATACTCTGTATACCTGTATTTGCATGTACCTGTACTTTATGCAAATAAACAATCTGAATCTGAATCTGAATCTGAATAACCAAATTGACAGATTACTTTTTGCTCAACTCTGGACTTGAGGGATAAATAATGCCAGTGTACAATTATTTCATAAAAGCGTCAATCACTTATTGTTGTTGTTATTTTGACACGTCACCCAGGGGACAACAGTTGCTTAGTTTGTTAGGAGAAAGTATCCTGGGTGACCCAACTTGAAAAGACCATGTAACTGTCAAAAAATCAAAGTTTTTTTACATTTTAAGGCTATTAAACTCTGATATTTAGGGTGACCCAGGAGAACGTAACTATGGTAAAGAATTCCATTAAACAAGGGATTGACCTAAAAACTATAGTAACATTTATCAAGTATTAAATACCTAAAAAAATTTTTTTTTATGAGCCAAGTAGCATATAAAGTAATTATCTAATTATGGAAATCGAAAATTTAATATTGAATTTTGCTTAAGGTCACTGAGGCAAATGTAGCTAAAATTACAATGTCTTTTAATGTTTTTGTAGTTATTCAATAGGTTGCAATACAACTTACAAGACCCAATCAATTTTAATAAATCATAAATCATAATGTATAACTTTTAAACAAGACAGATTACTAAAACAATATGATTTGGTCTAAATTAAATTAGATCTAAATTAAGAGAAAATTCAATTGATTACAATTACCTCATAGTTAAAATGAAGCATTGTACTTACTCATACGACATATTTTAGTGAATAATATTGTACTTAGAGATTTTTTCTACCCATCTATTTTTACAGCTAACAATCCGATCCAAATTAGACAGCAACGTCAATTGTATTCTTGATAAAGTGCGTTCAAACCAAAAGAGCATTCGCTGTTCCATCCCCCGTTCAACGAAATCAACCAATCACGTTTTGTGTAACCATCGAATTTCGTAGAGTGGGGGGATAGAACAGCGAATGCTCTTTTGGTTTGAACGCACCATTACGCATAGGTACAATTGCAACGTCTATATAGACGTTTGCTTGCCTGAAAGCTTTAAAACGTACTAAAGACTTTTCTCGAAATAAATGTGTGAAAACGCCCATAACTGTGATTCACGCACGTAAGTGAAAGTCCTAAAACGGTACAATTCTCACGCACGTTACGTAATCATTTACGTTTTCGTTAACTTGAGATTTACTACTTTAGCACGCATAGGCCTATTTGAAATTGCTAATATAGTGATTATGTTGCAGATAATTACATAATTTTATGATGCAGTTTGAACATAAGACATGTGGATATTATGAGTGTGAAATAATGAGGTTCGACGACCAGTACAGGTGCATTTAGGCCAAACGAGTATTCGCTAATTTTATCCCCCACTCTACGAAATTCGTCACACAAAACGGGATTCGTCGAAATTCGTTGATTTCGTAGAGTGGGATAGAATGAGCGAATGCTCGTTTGGTCTAATCGCACCTTTAAACTCATTTCAATTTATGGGGTGACGTATTCGGAGCGTATTGTATGTAGTAGGGCATTCAATACTGGGATTGATCATCATCAGCCTATGATAGTCCACTAATGTGCACTACGCAGTAATGTGTAACCATGATGACGTGCTGCCCATCATCAATCTTTTATCCAATAATGGTCAGTGACACTATGGGCTCCACATTGATTAAAAATAATCCGACGAGCACTTGGTCGCCATTTTAAATTATGTGACATAAAACTTAATCGAATTGCAGTTTTATGGCGACCAAGCGATGACGGGTTATTTTATCGAGTGTCCGATGTCTGTTTGTCTGTCACGAACCTTGACCTAACCTCCGGAACGAATGTTGAATTTACAATTATGTAACGCCTTGTTTGTTTAAATTATTGATAAGACAATGTGTACAATACAATTTCAGATACATTTTTCATTTAATTATAGAATACCTGTGAGATTGTAAACATAGAATACATACAAAAATATGAGTGTGGAAAGGTTATATTTCTTAGGTTGTTATTTCTTATTTTTGGCACCTATTTTTTGGCACTATATATTTATACATATACAGTGTGTAAATCTAATACGGGCGATCAATTAAACCAGGCATGGGATTCATTAGTGTAATCATGGATTACAAGGTTTTTTTAAAGTTACTCTTAATTATGACCACACAGATTTTTTTAAAGATCATCGGAGCAGCAATGTAGCTGTAGGTACAAACATTTGTTATTGTTGATATGGCAGTTAAGTCATCTCAGCAGACATCGGATTCCGTGGGGCGAAACATCTTGATAGCTAGAGACTTCCTATATCGGTATAATCATTTATCGATACCTTGTTCTAAATACTATTGAACACACAAAGGTTTGCTTATAAAATATTTTTTTATTAAAAGAGTACCTATATAATAAAAAAACAGCTAAATTTTCTTCTTTTTTTGAAAACGTTTTTAAAAATTTATTCGTCACAATTTTTTTCATGACTGTCCAATCTATCACTGTTAAAGTAAACCACCAGAATTTTTTCCATATTTTAGGGAATTAAGCGTTTCCGTCTTGGCTTAAAAATTGGGAAGACTTCAATTTCTGTGGAGCATACCAAAATTTCATAAAGTGATCAATAGTTACATAAAACACATTGGGGGCGGTCACTAGTATATAGAACTAGTATCGATAAACGAGTTTATCGATATAGGAAATCCCTAGCTGTCAAGAAGTTTCGCCCCAGGGAATCCGATGTCTGGACTCATCTGCTTTTGAAATTAGCTGTCAAGAAGTGTTTAACGCCCCACCCCAACTCTTCCTGCGGGTGTCGTAAGAGTCGACTAAGGGATTGAAGTGTCACTGACCATTCTACAAGATTGATGATGGGCAGCAGCGTCATCATAGTGGACACATTACTGCGATCGCCACTCCGCTTGCCCAGCGTGCCGATTATGGGCATTTACCTCCTAATGCGTCTATACGCATAGTTAACAGGAGAGGCCTACGTCCAGCAGTGGACTAACGTAGGCTGATGATGATGATGAAGTGTTTAACTCGCGTATGTTGCTCTACATTGCGCGCCGAATTATTTTGTATGGAAAATTGTGTTGCTCTAATTTTAAGTAAAAGTTATTTGAATGTACTTATTATGTCGTAAACTAACACCCGTTAAGAGGTTCGCCCGTATTAGACTTACACCCTGTATACATCTCATGCATATAATGTACTTTTTAAACATAAACGTCTCTTAACTTAACAAGCCGCTAAGTATTATTTGTCTCTTTCGGTCTTATCAATATATCTAGACCGAAAGGGAGGACCGAGGTTCGAACCCTGGACTTCCAGCTTCGAAGCCAGGGTCACAACTAGTCATAACCGGTTGAGCTAAAAAAATATGACGCACAAAAAGGTTCACGAAACAGTCTCACCTTATAAATATGTCATTAAACTCATTAATACAGTAATTACTATAGGATAATTACCAACTTTTTTTTATGTGTGGAAGGTAGATAACAGTGCTCTCAGCCCACCTGATGGAAAGCAGGAACTGAGGCCCATGGACATAGTGACCGAAAAATCGCCTATGCGCTGCCTACCCTGAGGACTTAGATGGATTGCCTCTATCTATGCCAGTAATTACACCAGCTCTCTTACCCCCAAACCGAAACACAGCAGTGCAAAGCAAACACTGCTATTTAGCAGCAGGTTAACGGGTAAGACGGTGGTAGCTATCCGGGCGGACCCTGCACGAGGTACCACCAGCAAAATCTTATAATTGTGTCATTATACTCATTAATAAAGTAATTACTATAGGATAATTACCAACTCAACGATTACTTAATCACCTGCCATAATGGCAATGACTTTTCCTCATGTCTATGACCGAATGATTCACCTTGGTCAGCGCGCGCTAAAAAAATGAAAGCTTGTCTATTCTCATCACGCTATACTCCGTGCGGAAACTGAAGTCGTTTGGCGAGAAGGCAGGCCCGTAGATCTCACGTGACTTAATTTTCTGAACAAGCTATCTCGTCTTACAATGTATTGCCAACCTAATCTGTCTAACTACAATGTTCAAACTTGTAATCATTTTGTTGTTCTTGTTTTTTTCACGCAATATGAGTGATTATAGTCACGTTTTCGCTTTCCATCAGCGATTTGATTATTCACCGTTTTATGTAATTGGTAGTTTATAAAGATTTTACGCGTTGTTGATCTTCCTCAAACGTAACTATTTTGATTGAAGGTCAAATTTTACTGTTTCATATTATCATCTTTATCGTGGCACTGACTTTCATCTCAGTAGGTGGGTCAAATTTTTTAAGTCACTGGTTGCCATGGTTACAGTCCCCAGAGTCACTTTTAAATTCACAGTTTAATAGCATTAAAATTACAAAACTTTGTTTGTTGATAGTTATGGGGCCCTTCCAAGGTGGGTCACACACTTGTGATGATAGTAGAGCTTGCAGAATACTTTCTTTTAGCAAACTATCCCACTATCGTCCCCTGGGTGATGTGACTGTATAACAAAAAAAAGTGTCACAGTCAACCAATTGCAGCCCTAGTCAACTTTAAAACCTTGTCAAAATGACAAATAAATAAATATCTTGGGACATCTTACACAAATCGACCTAGTCCCACGGTAAGCTCAATTAAGGCCTGTGATGTGGGTATAATATGTAGTTCGGGAAATATTATTTGACCGACTCTTTTATCTTACTTACGACCTTTTGTTTTGCATCATTAACAATAGACAAGCGCTAGACTGCTGATTGTCTACGAGTAGTAAGTGTTAACGCAAAACAAAAGGTCGTAAGCAAAATAACAGTCGGTCAAATAATATTTTCCGAACTATACCAGGTGACGATATATAATTATAATAGATAGATACATTTATAGATACTTAAATACATAGACAGCCATGACCAAGGAGCATAGGTATATTTGTGATAAATAAATACACAAATAATGCCCTCGCCGGGATTCGAACCCCGTACCTCCAGCTTCGTAGGCAGAGTCAGTACCAACTAGGCTACGGAGGATGACAAAATAAGAGATTTCTTACTATTACAGCGTTACTTTGACATAGTTTTTGCCCTGAGCTATGTGAGTGACTAAATTAGCAATCCACCAAGGAAAAGCCTTATAATATAACTTGTGACAACTTCCTATTACCTATATTATCAAAAAATTGAAGCGAAAATTCTGGAATTTTTGAGACAGTTCTATAATTTTTATACATGCGACGTAAATGCTAGGTATTTTAAAGACAAACGGGTCTTAATCGCGAAAACTTACGTTTAATTATATCCTGACGTTACACCCGTGGTCGCAGGCTCGCAGGCAGACTCCCTGCCTGCGACCACGGGTGTAACGTCATGCCCGAAACGTCAGGATGTAATTAAACGTAAGTTTACGTGATTAAGACCCGTTTGTCTTTAAAATAATTATGAGTGATAATCGTGAAAGTTAAAATAATATAAATACTAGGTACTTACTTGACATTTATTTATGTACATATATATCACATTTTATACGGGTGGCTGGTAAGTATACCGACAAACTTGAAAGGTGTATTCCTGAACACATTTTGAGGCTATAATTTCATATGAACTTTTCTGGATTCGGCTTAGTTTAAGAGATAATGACATGTCATTCAAAAAACTATTTTCATCACAAGTCACTGAAAAATGCCTGCACGATTCAAATTCTTACACTAGTAGTTTTCATCTCGACATACACACTGATTAAAGTTAGAGAACATGACGAAAAAGTTTCAGAAAAATGTTCAACAAAAAAAAAAAATCAAAAACCCTGAAAAAAAAATTCTTTCCCTACAATTTATTACTGGTCATGTACAAAAAAAAAAACGAAATATCAAAAAACGGAATAACCAAAAAAATTTTTTTTTGTTCGATAATGACATAAGTCACATATTTTTTTTTACTTCTTTTGTTATCAAAAATGCATTGGTAAAGTCTGTCGGTATACTCCTTCCCACCCTGTATATTATTTATTAGACGATATTCGTGCTAACAGGTAATTCGGAACTTTTCCGATTTCAATAACTCCTATCAATTTAAAACACGCTACGTGCTAAAAACTTTCGCCTATAATACACAATTTCCTATTTGTATAGGTACACTAAAAGAAATTAATGATTGTCATTGGTTACACAAATACTTACTAACAAAATATCACACTAGGGTTAGTTATACTTATACCTATATTTAACTGACTTTACAAACAAGTCTTTACATAAAATGTAATTTACCTGATATAGCAATGGTACCTATATTAATTAAAATAAAATAAAAAAACATATTAATAGGTAAGTATTTTTATCTACTAAGTTCTGAGACCGTAGAACAGACGACGAATTTAGGATGTAGGTTAGTTTGATTTAATTATTATTGGTTCATAATGCAATTTAGTAACAAAACTAAATTGCATTATGAACTAAAAATTTAACATATGTATTTATCTGTTAAAGTTAAAGGTAGTGACAACTGACAATATCGAAGCCTAAAATATTGTACACAACTAAAAAATTAATCGTGAAATAAACATTGGCCGCGTTTTGGTGAAGACAATTTTGAAAGCGATCTCTCTTCGTCATTCATCTCTTCGTTTCGAATTTCGAAACCAACGAATTTGAATACAAAACAGGAAAAAGTTTTGCAGTTTTTCCGTGACGCACTTCAATGTGAAAAAATTCTTCAAATATTGGCAATGAAGCGAATATTTGACGATTCAATATTTTTTCATTTAATTTCACTTAAATATAAATATCGTGGGCCATCCAATTAGGCATGAAATTACATGATAGCAAAAAATAAGTGCTTTCCTGTTGCCAAAAAATAGAGTGAGGTTTTGGGACGTTTCAAAACTAGTAGTAATTACCTATTTTATAGGTAGTATACTCCATTTTAAATACCATGGCCCGATGCCACTTCAAAGTTTTATTTGGCATCGGGCCATGGTATTTGAAATGGAGTATACCTACCTATGCTTATTTTGGTGGAACCGCTGAAATTGTTTTTTTTTTAAGTAGTAACATTACTAAATACGAGGGCTGTTCCGAAAGTTTTTAGTTGCTCCGGTTATATTCATGCGATTTCAATAAGACTTACACCCTTTTGAGGGATATTTAAATGACGCTTTAGGCGGTGTAAATTTGTTTCAGTAAAGATTTTAGATATTTTTATTATTTTGTTTTACTTAGACGTGTCGTGCCTTACTCCAATGACCATGATTACCGGTTTTTAAGAGACTTTTTTAATGAGATGCTATTGAACATCATTCGCTTAAAAAAATATTTTATTTTATAGGTACTAGTAATTGAAGATATTTCCGTAATTTTTAAGTACAAATTACGTGATATCTTTTACTTTCATCATAAATGAGTAGGTATCGAAAAAAATCGTAAACTCTAAAATTGGAATTACGAATATTGTAAAAATCATCGTTCAATCAATAATCATTGTTCTTCAATTGTAATTAAAAAAATGCAAAATGAACTAAATTATTTATCCCGGGTATACTTAAGGACGGTTTTTAAAGATTTTTATACAAAATATGCTTCAATGTGTCAAAAATGGCCAATTTTTCCATACAATGTTAAATTTCATACAAAACAGCTTTTTGTAAAAGAAATATAATAAAAAAACTATTCCCATTACATGCATAAATTTATTAACCATAATAAGTATTAAAATGTCCCTTACAATGATATAAATTTAATTTAAATCGCATGAATAGAACCGGAGCAACTAAAAACTTTCGGAACAGCCCTCGTATGTATATAAATTTACATATTAGATGTCATATACCAAAGAAAAATACCTAAGTTTAACATATACCTACTCATACCTATCCTCATGTACCTAAACAAACCTAAAAACTTGCATTATCCCATAATGACGCACTTTAGGAACACAATTTTGGTCTTAATCCTTGCTTTTTAATAGTAGTTTGTATCACAAGGGATCAAAATGGTATATTTCCGGCGTTTGCGTAAATTGAATCCTGAGCGTAATGAAGGATTCAAGCGTTAACGCCCAAGACGACATAATTTTGATACCGTGAGACACATACTGCTTTTCACACCACATATGAGAAAAATAAAAGATATACATATCACATATTTAATATTTATGCAAATAATCGATTCTGGAGAAATGTTTATCAATTATGAACGTACTGTTTATTTTCATATTGCATTGTAATTTTTTAGGCTGGCAATAGAAAGTCCTTGAACAGAAAAGTGCCACTTTGATCCCTCTCCTAGCAGGGAAGAAAAGACCCGTATTCGAATAGGTGGTGTGAAAAAATTTGTGATATTTATCAGTATTAACGTAAAAATATATCTACGAAGGTGTTTCAAGTTTGTGTCAAAGACTTCAAATGCTACGGCAAGTCAGCCATATTTACATAAATTTTTTTTAGGCTGAGCCTGTATCTTGGGACCCACACTGAGTCGGTTAACATTAGCATTACATTATTATCATTATGTAGGGCAAAACTTAAAGAGGTAGAATTACGTAATAGACTAGATAGAATGTATAATTAATAATTATTATGCATTAACCATAACAATTACGGAGTTACATTAAATTACCTTTACTAATTCGAATAAATTACGTGAAAATACAGGTGAGTACAGTCACGTCATAAATTCAAAATGTACGTCCATCCCACAAGGATTAAAATCGTAAGTATATTAATCTTACTTAAGTCATATGCAATGTTGATCAATTGCCACAAGCAAATTGTATAAGAAAACCTAGTTACCTACAATGCAATGCTTTAAATTTTGTATGGAGGTACTTAAACAGTTTTCAGATCCAAATCAGAATTCGAACCACGAACTGTACGTAAAACGTAGCACTATTGTACTCATAAATGCTATAACTATTAAGCTAAAAACTTATTGAAATTAATATTGTACCTACAGTCCGACAAATAAGGAAGAAAATATAATGTTACTTGTAATTAATTCGAACCAGAAATAGGAAATTAAAAGAGGCAGTATGGCTTAGTGCTTGTGTGCCTGTCCACAAGGCATAAAACAAAAAAAAAAATTAAAAGGAAAAACTTACCGACTGAAGTATCCTCCGTGCTAAAATTTTCCTCAGCCACCAACGATTTATTCCCAAACACTTCACTTTGGTTTAGCTTAAAATTACTTTCGTAACTAACTAAATTTTTGGTGCTATTTAAATTACTATTTTCCTCTAATTCACTTACACTAGCCATACCCGGACATAGATTACAAAACAATAACAACCAAATGAAAGTCATTCTCCCGTCCAATTTTAGAAGGATGTGAAAACACGGGATAAACCACTTAATAATCTCTCTTAAATCCATTTCAAAATTTTATTTTACTAACTCACTTTACTCATACACGCGCATTTATTTTTATTTATAAAAAGTACACAGTCGTCGATTCCCGCCGAAAGCCGCTATCGAACTGACAGCGGATTCAAAATGGCGCTTCATTTCTTCTTTCACCGTCTCCCGGTCGCTATACAAGGCATAGATTATCGGAGACTTGACTTTCGCTTTTTTCTTCGGTATGTCCGGGCTAGATTGTATGCTTTTGCTTTAAAGCGTATGAAACGCACAAAAACATTGTAATGCGTTGTGTATTTAACATAAATGTGGAAGGTAGAAAGTTTGACTTAGTTTCGACTGAATATTTAAAACTATTGTTTATGAAAGTATTTCGTCATGTTTACATTAGCAATGCATGTATGCCATTTGCTTGAACATTTAGTAATCAGTGCATATTTTACTAAAACGTATTTGAAGTTTAATTGTCTGTTTTAAATATATAATGAAAAGCAAAAAGCGTTTTGGCTGTTGGCTGATACAGTAAGTAGGTATTGAGTAGAAATAGTATTAAAAGTTTTATATTAATAATCACCGAATTAAAAATTTAAGAACAACTAACTTCAGCCAATTTCTTCAAAATCCTATCATCTGCGGTTTCCATCATTGGTGTCCTATCATCAAATCCTGCTTTCTGAATGCAAACTCTTGTCATTAATGCCAATGAATGAAAATTACCAAAAGGGCCATTCATGTACCTATAACATTTGAAGAGATCCCTCGATTTCTCCAAGATCTCAACTTGGTGCCAATGGGATCATCTTGGGGCTGTACACGTTCAATCAAGAAAAAAATAAAATCGGTTCACGATTCTCGGAGATATCGGGTAACATACATCCAACATCAAAAAAAAAATCAGTCGAATTAAGAACCTCCTCTCCTTTTTAGGGTTCCGTAGCCAAAATGGCAAAAACAGAACCCTTATAGATTTGTCATGTCCGTCTGTCCGTCTGTCACAGCCGATTTACTCGGAAACTATAAATGCTACAGTGATGAAATTTGGTAAGGATAGTGTTGTATGGACTGCTACAAAATTATGATACTATATTGTAAAAAATTAATTGGGGTTGGGGCCCTCCAAGTAAGTATATATATGTGAGGTATCAATAGAAAGGTCTTTGAAAGGTTTATACATCACATTTTTATTTAAGCGAAACGTTTTCTAGATATCAGATGTCAAAGTCTGAAAAATGTGTCCCCTTATATTGTTTAAACTATGTGGTATACAATTCAAAAAAAAATATGTTATGCTTAATAAACTCTATCAACGATTTTTGGTTTGATTAAATTACCTCTTAAAATTTTTGAGATGGGTTGATTTAACTGTATTTTTTAATGATAATGGTACGGAACCCTTCGCGCGCGAGTCCGACTCGCACTTGGCCGGTTTTTTTCTTGAAGTCAGTTAGAAAAGGGGGGGAATAACTTGTACTTCCACTTCGACCAAAGTACACTGCGGTTTTATAGGTATTTGTTTCATTTCGTTTTTAGCTCGCGGTAAACCGACATAATTGTGTTTAGATCGAGATGATTCACAATGCAACAGAACATTTACATTCCGTGAGCTGTTAAGGTGCGTTTAAACCAAAAGAGCATTCGCTGTTCTAGCGCCCGTTCTAAGAAATCAACCAATCACGTTTTGTGTACCGATCGAATTCCGTAGAGTGGGAGGTTAGAACAGCGAATGCTCTTTTAGTTTAACCGCACCTTTAGACTATCGGCAATAATCTTGTAAAGGTCCCGGTGTTTCAAAGTGGTTAAGTTCGGAGATATTATCATTCAAAGCTATGGACCTTTAGTGCTGGATCTTGGCATCACGATGTCGTAGCTTGTCAGTCGCAAGACATCTTGATATATATTATAGTATACCAGGTACGAAGTCATAACAATAATTTTATTTTTACACAAATTTGTTACGGTTTAAAAAAAAAATTACATTTTTCAATGATTCAAAAATGACAAGTTATTGATAACTTTTAATTCAAGTAAATGAACCCATAATAATGAAAAATACATGAACGAAAAATTACAAAAAAAAGTTTTTTTTTCTTTAATTTTTACAATACATATGTGGAAATGATTGATCAGCTTATTAATGCACCGTTTAAATTTTCGCCCCGGTTGTAGGCCACACATTGTATAGGTATGAAAGAGACCGAGTGACCCAGGTTAAAAAACCGAAGGTTTTTCTAACACTTCACGGACTGTATGTACAGTCGACGACAGAATTACCTGACCTGCAGCCCTACCGAGAAAAATTTCTTCGTTAATTTCGAGGATTTGTCTCTCACTCTAATGACGCCTTCGTTTGAATGACAGAGAAAAATCCTCGAAATTTACGAATTTCGATTTTCTCGGTAGTAGGCCTGGTTAGCAATGCACTGATGGGAAGTTTCCGAAATTGAGGATCAAGCGACCAGTTGGTGGTACCAATGTACCGATAACGAGACCCTTCATCTGTTAAAACGTCATTCACTTATTAAGTCTAATTATTTGACTCATTATTTTTATGAATAGAGCTTCGATATTTCAGATACATATCTGAACAAAAAGATATTAACATCTCAGGATACGTCCAACAGACATCCTCTCATGTGCACAGGCGTGAATACAGTCACTTTACTTACTCACATCTTATGTTGACCAACATCTATAGATGAAAACAAACCATCCAATTTGAAAAAAGAACACCAGATAGGCCCTACCGCGAACTTCGAAATTCGCAAATTATGAAGACTTATCGCTTGTCACTCTAATCATACCTTTGTTGGAGACAGATCCTCAAAATTTACTAATTTCGAATTTCGAGGCAGTAGAAAAATTCTGACTAGTGGTTCAAATTCGAGGATCCATCAACACAGTCATATTTTAGAATTTTACTCGCACTTAAATGCTTTTACGATTCTCCATTTTTTTTCATCCAAGTTTTTTCATGTTTCTAAGTCAATGGAACCCTGTAGGTTTAAGTAACAGTATCTGTATAGTGTTCTTAGCATACAGCTATTTGGTCACTGGGATAAAATAGACAAGAGTGGATATTATATATTAATAAAGAAGTTTATAATAATATTATAAAATAATAATATGTTTATAGCATACCATGGCATTTCAGCTGTTACAAGATTATAGTACCTACGTATCACATGGACCCCGTTGGGGTGTAGTAAGATATTCTTATAAGTCTTATAACTAGCATAAAATTAAAAGTTTCAATATTGGGTCGATCTTCCGAATTTACTTCTTGCAGTAAGGAATTGGATTATTACGACCAGAAGGGCGTCTTGGCTTCCCCCTGAAGGGCTATCACAAAGTTCACATACCATTACCAATGTGTTAGCACCATGTGTGTCCCTGTCACAGGTACGTATGTTATGTAACTATGTACCTACATGTATATATACAGGGTGAAATTGAAATCGTGAACCGTTTTCGTCGTTTTTCTAACTCTAAAAATAACTAACAATTAAATGCCCCACAAGTTACTTAAAAATGGACATGTAATATTTTATTTTTGTATGTTTTGGGGTTTATGTTTTAGTATTTTTTTGCTTTAGGATATCAAAACGGATTATTAAGACAAATTAATTGAATAATTTAAATTACCTCTTCAAATTGAAGTAATTAATAACGCCAATTTTGTCATTTCGTGCAAAATTAAGTGATATTTATTACATTTTGCGTTTTAAATAGCTTAAATAGTCGTTATAATTTCTTAAAATCACTTTGAAAATTAGAAAAAAAACAAAAAAAATTATGACTATTTCTAAGTAACTTGTGAAGCATTCAATTGTTAGATGTTAGTTATTCATAGAGTTAGAAAAACATATTACGATTAACGATTTAAATTTCAACCTGTATATAGTCACAAGCCTTAATTGAGTTTACCGTGGGACTAGATCGATTTGTAGAAGATGTCCCAAGATATTTTTATATATTATTGGTATACAGACATGTTATTATCTCACCTACATTTTATTACGCAGGGCAGTAATGGTTACTGAAGCGGTATCGAAGTACCTAACTGTGTATAACGGTCCTGTGACCGAGTTGCGCGACGGAACCCGTTTGTGACATCACGGAGATACCTGCCACAGTGTTATAAATGGGTCGATTACTAAAAAAATGCCAATAGTTGAAGGCTTTATTGAAAACAAAAAACGTCATTATTTTCGTGTTAAGAAGTTAAATTTTTCGTGACAACTATTGAAAGTGACAAAAGGCGACAAATCCAAATTTTCTGTGATCAATAGGCTTACCATTTTTGCGAAAATAAGGCTGCGTTTCCACCAGAGATGTGCGAGGATGTGTTTCCATAGAAATGACACTTCGCTCGAGTCATTAATAGGTGTGATTTGTATGGATATGGAAACACATCCTCGCACATCTCTGGTGGAAACGCAGCCTAAACCAGGGTGCTTAGCCAAGTTGCCATTCGCTAACGCTAAATCGTAAACGAAAGGCAGCTAACTGTCTTTGTCGCACTTATATGAAAGAGTGACAGAGAGGGAAAACTACGATACGCTACTAAGCGTTAGCGATTGGCAACTTGGCTAAGCATCCAGGTATCCTTTGTAATAAGGTCTACCTGTTTGTACCTAAAATTGTAGAGAGGTATTTTTATTACGTGATCAGAGTATATTATTAATTATTATGAAGATATTAAGAAATTAAACCTTCACGTTATTAATGTTAAAAAACGTATTATAGCATTTCTCAAAAAGATTGTATCTATATTTGGATAACGACTTCGATATTCATAAAAATTCACCACATTTCCCAAACAAACTCTTTGGAGATTTCTTATTTAACCTGTTAGGATTATCATAATCGAGATAGATAACTCGTGAAAACTTGCAAAACAATAACATACCTACATTTGTTACTGAAAAGTGGGGTATTGGTTGGTGGGGGATTCTAGAAGAAATGCCGTTTCAAGAATCCATTTACACAGAACAGTTGTGTTACTTAGGTACCTAATTTACGGTAATACATTTCACTTAGCTAATTGTTTAACTGATTAAATAACAATTAGCAAGCAAGCATACTTTCACTTTTTACTAACTTACCTAATTAATTATTTGCTGAAAGTAATTACCTAAGCACTTCCTATTTTATCTCGCCATATCACATTGGTGCTCCAACATTTTGTGCCACCACCCTAGCATAGGGTGAGTCGTCTAAGAGTGGACCATCTTTTTTCTTTGAGCCCTAAAATGCTGGAAAATAACGCTAATAAAGTCATTTTAGTTCGATCGGTTAGGTTTGTCACAGCCTCTGGAGCTTAGTTGGTAGTGACCCTGCCTACGAAGGTTCCGGGTTCGAATCCCGGCGGGGGCATTATTTGTTTACTTATTTAACACAACTATTTGTTCCTTGGTCGTGGCTGTCTATGTATTCAAGTATCTATCTATTATATGTATATATCGTCGCTTGGTACCCACATCACAAGCCTTAATTGAGCTTACCGTGGGACTAGGTCGATTTGTGTAAGATGTTCCAAGATATTTATTTATTTATTTATCATCATCATCAGCCTATGTTACTCCACTGCTAGACGTAGGCCTCTCCTATTAACTATGCGTAGGTATAGACGCATTAGGAGGTAAATGCCCATAATCGCCACGCTGGGCAAGCGGATTGGCGATCGCAGTAATGTGTCCACTAATGACGCTGCTGGGCAGCAGCATCATCAATCTTGTAGAATGGTCAGTGACACTAATCCCTTCGTCGACTCTTACGACACCCGCAGGAGGAATTGGGGTGGTGACAAATGTATTCTTACTGCCGTCAGCACAGGGCATTATTTATTTAAGATATTACTTAATTTAATAAGGTTAGTTTTAGGGGCTAGAAACCCTGCAATACCAAAACCGTAAATTGGGTATTTATAAAAAAAAATTGGCTCATTGTGTACGAGTAGGTACTAGGTACAGGTATACCTACTGTACCTATAGTGAGTTGATAAAGTCATGAGTGTGGAACTTAAACGTCGCGATCGTCGACTGTTCAGTACATGTGGCAACTTATATGAAAATTTCCAGTAATCTTAGGAATAATCATAGGATAAGTTCTAAAATTGTCTTTAGTAGCGTACTGACAGCTGGTGGCATTTTGCACATAGGCATCAGTGGAGTCGATATTTGAGTACCTACTTATTTTTAAGATCGAATGAATAAATAATTTATTTATACAAATTTTAGTTGCATAAAATTTGCGTGTAATGTACGTGGCTTTTAAATGAATAATCATAATCAAGTAATACAATAAATTAATGATATATCAGTCAGTTCTGACACCTGATTACTAAAATGCTGTTTATTTAAATGTTTGGAGTACCTTTACCTACCTATTACATTATTGATCAACTATTACCGTGCGTTATTTTTACGCTGTCTATAAAACAATGCTTATAATTACCTAATTATATATTAATAAAGTGTTCCATTTTATTTTTTATTAATATTTAAAATTTGATTTATAGTCGAATTCCTAGTTTTTATGATTGAATATTAATTCAATCATAAAAACTAGGAATTCGACTTGATGCCTATGTGAAGAATGCCACCAACTTAGCGTACGCTGCTAATTAGTTAGTTTATTGTTACTATCAGTGAAAGTACTTAAATAATTCTAACAGGAAATTACGTGGAACGACTAAGAAAAACGAACTTCCTCGCGGAAATCGCTGAATAATTCAACGCTAGCTTACGATACGATGATTTCATCGATTAGAACGCTACCCGCGTTTTTAGGGTTCCGTAGTCCACTACACCCTTAGTTTCGCAATATCTTTCCGTCCGTCCATTATTTTAAAGATATATCACATTACATCTACTTATGTTTATTTTATGTTTTAATCTCTATGTTGTGTCACGAATAAATGTTTTTTCTTTCTTTCTTTCTTTCTATATATTTAGTTTATTATTATTAATCATTTATTCAGGTAAGACACAAATACAATTACATTTGGTAGTATACTGCCAAACTGCGTGACAGTTTGTTGGCAGCACATTAGCTCTTGATTTCTACAGATTGTGTCTAAATAGTAAAGACTAATTTCATGCTACTGTAATTAAAGATCTATAATTACCTACCGCTATTATGGTCATATTATGGTCAGTCTGTTCGCGGATATTCTCGGTAACCCTTAGCACTAGAAATTTGGTCAGTTCTAATATACAGGGTGGTCCAAACTTGGACGTCAAAAAATTTTTTTTAGGTTCCCTACGTCATGGGCTATCAGAATATACCTCATTATAACCAAAATTTTCAGAAATTCATAACTAAAAACTACAAAAAATTGGCTAACATACATGGGGTATATTCTGATAGCCCATGACGTATACGTCAATATTTGCACGAGAGTTAAACAATCACTTTGCTCCCTAGTAAAACAAATAACTATTTTAGGTTTCCTACGTCATGGGCTATCAGAATATACCCCATGTATGTTAGCCAATTTTTTGAGCGATGCGAGGGTTTTAAGGCACGAGAGTTGAACAAGCTTTGCTGCCGAGTGAAACACAACATTTTTCACCACACTAAAGCGAGGAAACATGCGAAATAAAACTCAAACATAACAAATTCGAAGGTATTTATTTGCAAATACTCATCTTCCAAAAAATAAACAAATAATAAAACAATAACCTCAAATATCCTCCTGAGTCCCTGAGTCCGTTATAAAGGCCAAAATGATGCCATGTGTAAAGGCCGAGCGCTAAAAAATAAAGTTATAAATAAAGTCCCAGAGTCCGTTATAACGGCCAAAATCATGACATGTCTAAAGACCGAGAGCTAAAAACTAAAGTTATTCATAAACGCCGATTGTCCGTTATAAAGGTCTTAATGTTTTGCGCTTAAAATCAGGCGATAATGGCGTGAATTTAAGAATCAATGGCTGTCGTCCAATCAGAAATATATCTATCTCTATTTCCCAAAGGCTATTGCCCAGTGAAAATGAATATTCCGTTCAGTGCGACGTCAAAAGTCCAGCAAGATGTCACATCGCGCAGGTAGAGGTGAGTTCAATCTTATTTTTTCGCGTAAACCTGTTTGTTTTTGTCTATCTTTTAAATTTATTTAATGAGTATTTTACAAGTTTTTTATAATGTAATTACTAGTTTTATTGTAAATATGATGTTTGAAGTACAATTACGTGTTAAATTAATTTGACCTTTGTAAAGCCCTCTCGGATTTTGTTCATAGCATCATTAAGTTCTCACACTTGTTTAAAATGAGTTTTCCTTGAAGTATGTAGATTAAAATTTCTAAATTAGTTATGTAATATTACAGGCGGTTTATTACAATTGATTTTAATATACTTAAGTAAAATTAATTTATGAGGACACTAGTGTAATGTGAGAAGTAGACTGATTTAACTACAACAGTTATGTATTGAATTAGATTTTAAAAGAAAGATGTTAATGTTTTAATAACAGAACGGTTTTACGATTTTTGTTATTTTTTATAATTTTAGCATTTTGACAATGCCTTATGTTTTATTTTATTTTTCAAAGATACACCTTATTTCATACAAAATGACACATATTCGCCACATTTATTGTATAATCTTAGTCACATAAAAGCCGAGAGGCCTTTATAACGCCCAAATAATTTGTAAAATAAATTATGCTTAAAGTATACCTCTTTGAGTATATAACCAACTTTGTTCCAACAAAAATCTGACAGACTCATTTTAAACCTTAAAATAAGCGACAGAAAGTTCAGGACTCAACACTGATGGTGTTATAAAGGACTCTCGGCTTTTATGCGAGCGTACTCGATTTTTACCCAGGACTTTACGCTGATAGTGTTATAAAGGACTCTCGGCTTTTATGCTAGTGTACTCATTTTTTATCCAGGACTCAGGAGGATATTTACCTTGGCGTGTCTTGTAATTTTAAAAGAAAAAAATATTCGGATGCGTTCTGAAATTTGCATAGTGAAAACACTTTCATTTTCGTATTGTTTTTATTTGTCGTATTTTTAGAACTTTTAATTAAAAGCCATTACATCAAAATGTGGTATTTAATTTAGATTTAAGCATATATTGAATATAATATTATGGAAGGTTCATATGTATGAATCTGTTTACAAAATATGAGTTTTCGAAA
>JALPQI010007491.1:0-25638 GCA_025490895.1 Thaumatotibia leucotreta
GAAAACCGCAGACTTTTAGAGCCCAAAACCCGAATATTGTCGGTTTGATCGCGGCGTGCGGGCCATAACCCGGCCTGCAAGTCCGAACACCCCCTTTATCCACCACCACAACCTTCATAGCTCTATTATACGCTGCTGTCATCAAAACGTTTTGCAATATTGTCCAGACTAATGTGAAAACACTGAAAACTATTATGTATTTCCTTATTTTGCTCTAAGACGTCAACCATTGAAAAAAATCAGGCGTGTTTTGATATGCTTCTTCCAGCCATCATTCACGTATCAACGACCTCTTCACCATCTTAATGACAGGTCTTATCTCCCATCATCACACAAACATTGCCTAATGTTTACATCAGCACCATGTGACGTCACGACTTACTTTCACTTCGAACTAATGATATGTAACACTTTCGAACCTCCTTTGTTTTTTATAAGTTTCTCTGAAGAGTTTTTGTTTGTATTAGGTTACGTTAGAATCGGGTTCAGGTTTTTTGTTATTACTTATTAAATTTGGTTGAGTGTTTATTAGGTTTTACAACAGGTTTTGAGACTGACGGATAGAAATTTCTAGACTGCACTTTCTCAACCATCCATGAATGATTTTTCGATAGACTATTAAGTCGATTCCACTGAACATGCATTGCATCGAAATATATAGGTAAACCTAACGCATCATTCGCATCAATTAAAAGACTCCGCCTTTTGCTAGACAAAAACTTAATTTTATCAACATGATTTTGTTCTCCCTGAATAAAGTATTATTTTTTACGACCTGGTTTGTAGGTGCCGTATCGTAGGAACAAAAACAAAATCCCTTGGGGTTTGTATATTGATTGTCACTCTGACAACGAACGTACTTGGCGGTTCTAACACTTCCGACATAATAACATTAATAACACTTGTTCCAAGCAATGCTGGCACTTACTGCTACTCATATCGTAATAATTGCAACAATGTCATAACAGCATTGTAAGCACATAACACGGATAACATAGAGATGATCGCAATCTCGCTCAAGATCGCTTGAGACTGCTGTCATGCTATCTCAAATCTCAAGCGATCTCAATATTTTGCCCCTAAATTTAATTACCCATCGCATAGCATCAAGTATCACTCGTAACTTCTTTTTTGAGGTACTGCAATGATGGCAAATGCCCGGCGGCAGCTTGAAAGTAAACAGTTTTCGTAAGAAGTTTCTAACAAAACTGTAGTAGTAGGTAGGTAGGTTGGGTATGTACCCAACCTACTTACTTAGTTATTACGAGTACGGTCACGTAGATTTTGTTGATAGAGACTGCTAGTAAAGATATTATCTCAAGCGATCTTACACTTGCTTCAAAGTCATTTCTTGTCATCGCGTAGCACTCTTAGCACCTTTTTTACGACAATGGCAACTAGCGTTTATCAGATATTATTTATCAGAATAGTTCATGGGTAGACAGTGTGTGTATCTTATGTATTAAATGTAAGCAAGTTTACTATCGTATGTTAGGCGCCAATACCCAACACAGTCCTAATAATGTCATAACAATAAAATTACATCAGGCCTACTACCGCGAACTTCGAAAACCGCAAATTTCGAGAATTTTTCTGTCACTCCATCGAAAGCGTCATTAAAGTGACAAAGACAAGTCCCCGTTTGCAGATTTCAAAGTTCGCGGTAGGGTCGCAAGGTGTCGAACATTGGGTCTTAACATGTCGATTATTGGGGTGTATACGATACACTACACTACTGTTGCCGACTAAATGAAATATTCAGATTTGTTTCTGAATCTAGTGGAGTCGTTTGTTCGAAGAGGCCCCTTTATATTATTCGAGTTTTTTAAGCATCTGTAGACACAATATCTACATGATAATTGTCATTCTCTGTACAAATGTACAAGCGATCAACGGTAAGCGTGCCCACGCGGCTGTAAACATCTTTTTGGAGGAGAAAGCGCGTGGGCTCAGTGCTAAACTCTGCCAAATTATGCACGATTACTACCGGACGGATGGAGTCGGGCCGCGTCGGAGCGCACTTTCAATGTACCTAGAAGCAAAGAGAGAGAATGGAAGGCTAGCCGCTTGCAGGCTCAAAGGAGAACCAGATGCCTTATGAAGTTAGAAGAAACCAACTTGAGGATGTTGACCGGAATCAATCATTCATCTTTAGGTGATGGGAATAAGCAATGAAGCAGCCTGTCCACATTGCGGGAGAGACGAAACGAATCTGCATGTTCTGGCAAGACATAAGGTGTTTGACAGGGATAGGTTGGAGGAGAAAAAACTTAGGGACGTTAACATTAGGAATATCCTACGGTTTTGCAAGAAAACAAGGAGTTTGGAATGAAGTTATGGGGTTTGCAGTCGAAACATTACCCTGCAGCTCCAGCAACGAAAAAAGGGCTAAATGAGCAGATCAAATGCTGACAGCCCGCTCGATTCCGGCCGAGCGTCCCTCTAAAACATAATATAACATGTACCTATAAAGCCTATACCTCCTTACTTATCTAGTGAACAATTTTCTACCCTTAAATTGCACATTTAAACAACACCTCCAAACTTGATTTCAATAAAACGTTTCCGTGTGAAGAAAGAAGTGACTTAAATACCTATTGCCCCGGATCTCATAATTTATTAAAATCTGAATTTTAGAGAACACAGGTAGCATGATTAGGCATATGTAGAGACATGGTGGCGTTTGAAAACGACCATCAGCGTCAGGAGCAATTAGCGGAGGATAGATTCAAATGGCGCAAATTTATCAAGGATGGGATCAAGAGCCACGGCAAGAACTGGTTCAGCATTAATGCAGTAACGGCCTATTCGATAAGTATCCGACAGATAAAATTATTATTACCCTATTCCCCAAGCATATAAAACAAAAGGACAGTTAACATTTGTCTAAGAGAATACGAGTATTTTATTTTATTCGGGGATGTTAATCGGGCAACAGGCCCCAAGAGAAACTTCAACAAATACCAATGCCCAGAAGATTCTTGTTAAAGTTAATACCCACTGGAAAAGGTAGACGAAAAATTGGAATGCTCCTCAAACGGTTTCGAATTCGTGTACGAATTTGCAGTCTTTTGAGAAACAGTTTCGCATGTCGTACTGCATGTCCGAATTGCATTTAATGTGCATCGTCATTTACAAGCGAAGCCTCCTACGAGCTCAGACAGGCGAGTCATCATGCCCTAAAATACATCACGGCATTGTCAGCAATCACACGCATCAAGGCAGGAATTTAGGCTAAACCAAGGCTCAGTCTGATCACTTCAGTGTCCTTTTTTACGGCTTCCGTCACATCCGTGGCTCAGTCGCTAGTCGCTCAGTTCAACATTTTGGCTGAAACCTTGGAAGACTTGAGTACCTACTATGCTATGCTTGTTGACCTCAGTAGAGCCTCCGAGCGAGTTGGTCTTAGGATGAATATGGATAATACGAAAATCATGCATCAACAAACACACGTGTACACATATTGATAGAGAAAGTGTCAATCCTTATCGGTCTGGTCTATCAATGGATGATCCAAAAAGGTCGCGAGCGCATACCTGCATACCTATTTCGATCATGTGCGTGCTCATAATTTTCATAAGGTTAACTTATAAGTATCATAGAGTAAATATAATATAATATATAATATTTTAGCCTTTATATATATAATGTCCCACTGCTGGGCACAGGCCTCCTCTCACATGTGAGAAGGATAGAGTAAAACATGGCAATAATAATTTGTAATGTACAACACAGCAAGTTTCTCCAAAGGGGCTCTACGTGTAGGATCTACAGCGTGTTTTTCTTCATATGCTATAACTTTAAGGGAAGCTTATTTAGGTCATCATCATCATCATCATCATATTCAGCCGTTATTCGCCCACTGCTGAGCATAGGCCTCTCTTCTTGTACGCCACTGGTCCCGGTCCTGAGCTAACCTTATCCAAAAGTGACCCGTATTCTTCCGAATATCGTCCACCCATCGAGCGGTCGGACGCCCTGCGCTTCTCAAATCTGAAAGCGGCCACCAATCCGTTAACATTTTGGTCCACCTGCCATCACGCTGCCTGGCAATGTGTCCTGCCCAATTCCACTTCAGTTTGGTAATAACGTCTCCGACGTCTTGCACTTTCGTGCGACGTCGAATCTCGGTATTCCTCACACGGTCTTGTAGCTTGATGCCGAGCATGGCGCGCTCCATGGCTCTTTGTGCTACTCTAATTTTATTCATAGCCTCCTTAGTGAGCGTCCATGTCTCGGCACCGTATGTCATGGTTGGCAGGACACATTGATTAAAGAGGCGGGTTTTCAGGCATTGTGGAATGTCAGCGGGTTTGAGGATATCCGCTAGTTTGTTAAACGCCGCCCAACCCAGCTGAATTCTCCTGGAGATCTCCGTTTGTTGGTGTTTTTTGTCAAAAGATAGAATATGTCCAAGATACACGTATTGCTCGACCACCTCCAGGTTTTCGTTCCCAACCATTATGGTTGGAATAGAATCACTAGAGATATTCGTCATAACTTTAGTCTTGGACATATTCATCTTAAGACCTACCTTTATGGAAGCTCGGTAGAGGTTCTGGATCATACCTTGGAGATCATCCAGGGTCTCGGCAAACAAAACAATATCATCCGCAAATCTTAGGTGCGACAAGAAGACACCATGGATGCTGATTCCAGTTCTGTCCCATTCAAGCGTTTTTATGACGTCTTCCAATACTGTCGTAAAAAGCTTGGGTGAAATGGTATCCCCTTGGCGCACTCCCCTTTGGATGGATATTGGGTCGGTAAGTTTGTGAAGCCGAACTTGCATTTTTGCCGAGCTATACAGTTCCCGCAGTAGATCCACATAGCGGGCATCGATGGAGCATCGGTGGAGCGAGTCAAACACGGCCCAGTGCTCGACACTGTCAAAGGCCTTCTCGTAATCGACGAAGGCCATGCACAGTGGCCGGTTGTACTCATGACTCTTCTCCATCAACTGCTTTACCGCATGTATGTGATCAATGGTGGAAAATCCACTGCGGAAACCAGCTTGCTCGGGTGGTTGGCATTCATCTAAAACACGAGTGAGGCGGTTACACAAAACTTTAGCAAAAAGTTTGTAGGTGTGGGAAAGGAGGCTAATGGGGCGATAATTGCTAAGCTTCGAAATGTCCCCTTTTTTATGAAGGATGGTGACTGTTGCAGTTTTCCACGATGCCGGTGTGACAGTGCCTTGCAATACCTGATTGAATAGTTTTACAAGTACTCGGATGACAGGGTCGCCACCGGCACGGAGCAGGTCCGATGTTATGCCATCCTCGCCAGGAGACTTATCAGCTTTCATGTGATATAGTGCTTTCTTAATTTCGTCTGCTAATATAGGTGGTATATTTTCATTGTCTACATATGGGGTAGGGGGTGCTCTGGGATCTGTCGTAACTACTTGTGGTGGGTCCGAATGCGATGAATATAATGTTGCATAGTAGTCCTCGACAATTTTAACAATTTGGTCGCGGTCTGCAACCAAATTGTTATCATTGTCTCTCAGCTTAACTATTTCTTTCACTCCAGTCCGTAGTTTCCTCCTAAAAACCTTGGGACCCCTGCATTCTTTAATAGTGTTGGTAATTATGTCAGTTTTATATTTTCTCAAATCTTTCCTAATCTTTTTACTAATAATTTTACTGATACGTTCTATTTCTTTCTGATCTGTTACTGTTTCATGCCTCATTTGCCTTCTCTCCTCTATCATGGCAAGCGTTTCAGGTGATAACTTTTTTTCTTTTCTCCGTACTTTGCCAAGATGTTTATCTGCTGTGTCTAGTAATGCCTTGTTCAATATATTATGAATAAAGTCAACGTCAAGATTTTCTTCCTCCAGGGCCTCAAATTGGTTCTGAAGGTCTATCCGGAAGTTATCCTGAAGAAAACCGATGTCCTTGTTACTATATCTTGGAGGAGTGATGATCATCTTTGCTCGCTCTTTCTTCAAGTCAAACCTTAACGTTGCCCTAATCAACCTGTGGTCGCTTCCGGCTCTGAAATTTTTAAGAACGGTGACATCCGTGACTACATCTCTACGAGGACTTATAATGTAGTCAACTTCGTTCTTAGTTTTACCGTCGGGACTTGCCCATGTCCACTTTCTAGAAGCTCGCTTTTGAAAAAATGTGTTCATCGCGTAAAGGTGTCTTCGCTCAAGAAAATTGACTAAGGTTTGTCCTCGGCTGTTACGGATCCCAAGACCAAACATACCAACAGACTTTTCATTTGACAATTGTTCTCCAATCTTAGCATTGAAATCACCCACCAAAGTGAAATACTGGCACGGACAATCTTCAATAGCTTTTTCAATGTCTTCATAAAAGGTTTCTACCTCCTCATCAGAATGACTAGAGGTGGGGGCGTATACTTGGATTATCTTGATGGAATAACGAGTGCTGAGTTGTAGTACTACATAGCAAACGCGAGTAGATACACTTTTTATATTCTTGACTGCGGAAGCGATATTTTTGTGCAGAAGAAATCCAACCCCCCCATAGCAGGAATCCTCATGACCTCGGTAGTAGAATAGGTCACCAGAAGCGAGCTTAATTAGGTCTTCACCTTTTCGTCTCACTTCCGATAATCCTATTACGTCCCACTTGATATTGTCCAGTGCCAGTTGCACCTGAAGCAATCGTTCGTCCGTTCGCATCGTCCTGGCGTTGTAAGACGCCAGGGTCAGGGTCGTGTTCGAATTTGTGTGGCAGCCGGATCTCTTCCAGGGATTCTTAGCACCCTCCGCCCCACCGTTACCAGGACCGCTGCCGGAGCCTGGGATAGCGGGGCCGCTGGGGACTGAGGGCCGGGGTTTATGCGTACTTTTCATTTTAGAAGAGGGTATAGCCTTAAAACGCCACGCTGGCCAATGCGTCTTGGCGAGTTTCTCTTCCTGCCACGTTTGCCTGGAACAAGTAGTACAGCAGCAAAGTCTGTTGTACTATTTGTCCCAGTTACCGGAGGGACCACGAGGAGGTGTGGACCAGGAATTGGTGTCCAGAATGGATACAACGTGAAACGGAATGCGATTAACACATTCCCATTTCCAATCAATATACATTCTGGAAACCGTTTACCCTCCAAATTATTTAGGTCAAATATAATTAATTTCTCTAAGAAACTAGTGTTTTAACTCTTACCGTTATTGAGTTATTAAAAAAATAAGTTTAATCACTGAACATGTGTATTGCAACCTTTATTACATTCTAATGTTACTTATTTTGACACGTGCCGTCAGTCACCTGAGATTAACTTTTATTTTATTCTTAAGGTTCTCTCACACATACCATTTCATTTATTATGTATGAAAACAAAAAAAAATATTTTTTATCGAATTTTCCAAAAGCCGATATACCAGACAACTTCTATTAATGGCCCAAGTAACCTGTCTAATTTATCGCAAATCGAAACGAACACCCTGTATATCACCGCGCAAGCCTATCGAAAATAAGGAATAGCCCGCGAACCAAAAAAATGGGTGATGATAAATATAATATAGTAATGAATAATGAATACTCGCTTCAAAACTTAGTGGTTAGGTACCTGCATATTCATACAAGTATCGGTATCTAACGTATGGTTGCCGATTTCTATGAATTAACTTTTAACAGTTATATAAGGCTCATTTCTAAACTGTCAAATGTTCATTCTTAGAAATCGACAATTAAAGGCTACAAGATTGTATCTACATGTTTCCTTGTTTCTGCGGGATGAGCTACATTGGAGAAACGGGCAGAAATATATCAACACACTTTGAGGGTTGAAAATTGTTAACTAAATATGACAAGTAGGGGTGAAAAGGCTTTACATAGGTCGTTTATTCGACCGTCGATCGAAAGCAGTGAAACGAGGATGCCATTATGGCTCAATTAGGCGTGGGCGTTTACTTTCGATGACCGCGGTGGTGCAAGTCATGAGAGTCACGAGAGCCATGAGAAAAATCTTATTCCCGTCAAAACGTTGCATTTTATAGTCGCTCTAATTTTCGCTCGTCACCCAACGCTACACAGTACACAGTTCTTATAGATACGAGTATATAGGTAACTCTAAATATTTTAACCGTAAATGGATTATATCGCGTTTCTGGATATCCCGTTTCTCATGACCTCCAATCCAACCCATTGCAGCGTTGGTGAACGGGTAATATTCAAAATAAATTAACAAACCGGGTTACTCACGTAAAGTCGAATCGATGATGGGTCGACATGATTGTTTCGACCCATTAAAAGTAACCTTATTCGGAGGTCCGGATTAGGATCCTCTTAATAGAAAAATCATCGATTTAAATTACGTGAGTAATTTGAGTTTCACGGTAAGTATTTATAATTCTAAGGCGAAAGGCGAATAAACATAATATAGTACTTATGTATATTAATATTTATAATATACCTATAAGACCTATATATATCATATGTTATCTGTTTCTGGAAAACTGTCAGTATGGGATGATATGAGACATGACACAGATATTTCTAAGTAGGCTACACGATTAACAAGAATGATATAAAATGTATAGATTTACCCAGTTACTTTGCCTCAGCCTCGTTAGTTATTATCTTATTATACTCTAAATTGTGCGATTCTGTTTGCCGTCCGTTAGCTAATTATCCGGAACGGACACTCGTCTAACGAGAAATTGTATGAACAGCGCTAAATGGTGCGACGGATTTTAATATTGTAGCTGCCACTACGTTATTAACGTGCATTTACTTTCTATACGCCGTGTGGTGACGGCAGTAAGAAAACAAATTTTGTCACCACCCCAACTCCTCCTGCGGGTGTCGTAAGAGTCGGCTAAGGGATTGAAGTGTCACTGACCATTATTTGATAAAAGATTGATGATGGGCAGCAGCGTCATCATGGTCATCATAGTGGACACATTACTGCGATCGCCAATCCGCTTGCCCAACTTGACGATTATGGGCATTTACCTCCTAATGCGTCTTATACGCATAGTTAATAGGAGAGGCCTACGTCCAGCAGTGGACTGTGATAGGCTGATGACGTGACGACGTGACGTGACTTTCTATCCATCTCGCTCGTACTTGCGTATTGGCGCGAGCGTGCCGTAGCCGTACCATGAGCTGCCGCTGCCTTACTAACGCGCGTTTACTTTCTATTAAGGTCCGACCGAGATCTCGGTCTCGGTCTCGGCATTCTCGGCCAAAAAGCAGAGCCGAGATATCCCTCTCGGCTCTCGGCCAAAAATGGCCGGGACTCTCGGCCGTGGCCGAGATTCGTAATGAGCTGGAATTGGCGAGCATGACGCCATCGCGAACTTACTGCGGTTTTATTGGTGTCATATTGACATAAAATTTGGTACTTCAATTTTACTTTAAAATGAACGGAAGGAATTATTTAGAGTAAGCGAACCCTTTCATATTATCGATAAAAATACGTAAAATTCGAATACCGGTTTTTGGAATATGTACATAAAATATCCAAAAAAATGCTGTATTTAGTTCGACGTTGGTCTTACTATAGGTATTTTCTAGGGATTTAATATGTAATTTATAGGTTTTTTGTCCTTTCTACCAAGTCTCGGTCTCGGTCTCGGCCGAGAATCAAATTTATTCTCGGTTTCGGCCTCGGTCTCGGCCGAGACTAAAATATGGGTCTCGGTCGGACCTTACTTTCTATCCATCCCACTCGCCCTTGCGTATTAGCACGAGCGAGCCGGATAGAAAGCAAACGCGCGTTAATAACGCCGCAGCAGTTCATGGTACGACTACCGGATAGAAAGTAAACGCGCGTTTATAATGCCGCGGCTCATATAAGTAGTAGGCACTAGGCACACTGCAGTGTTATTCACTAAGGGAACCGCCTTGCTATCAGCGCTGTGTCAGCGCTGCGGCAGCTTCGAGCCTTAAAATGGTATTCACTAATGCACTTTAAGCGACACTAGCGCTCAGCGACGAATGCGGCGTGAGCTGGAACTACACTGCGTCGAGAGTTACCGCCTACAGTTCGACGACGAGCTGTTCTACGTTAGTGAATACCGTTTTTCGCAGCGCTGCGCTCGCCGTCGAAGTGAAGGCTGTCTCGTCGTCCAGCTCGTTGATGAACGCAGCGTCGAATGTGTGAATAAGAGAATAGCATAGCTGAGCGGCTTACGTACGCAGCGGGCGTCCGCGCCACATGGCGGAGGCCCTTATTAAATAAACTGTAAACCCGCCATTGACTTGCACCACACATCTACAGGTGCGATCTCACGACCCGCGCCTGCGCTCATTTGCATCTAACAGCTGACTTTGACAACCAAAGCTTTCTGTCGACTAATCGAACAACTACCAACCATGTTGTAATTACATAGAACTCAAATTATGTATATTACAAGTCGCAATTAGTATGCTTAGCACATGATTGGTGCGACAGTATCTCGCCGCGAGATAGTCTATCCGTTCCTCTTTTTTTAATATAGCTAGTGAAGGACTGGACATCTATCTCGCGGCGACATACTGTCGCACCAATCATGTGCTAAGCCTGTAGGTCGTGGTACTGTATATTTTGACAGACGAGTTTTTTTTAGAAATACGGAAGTTAACTCAACTTTTTTTTTCGGCCTACGTAGCTCAGTCGGAGTCGGTAATGGATTAATGACTGCCTACGAAACTGTAGGTGCTGGGTTCGAATCCCGATGTCGAGTCTCTTTTTGTGTACGTCATCACTGACGGCAGTGAGAAGCATGACATGTGTCACCACCCCAACTCCTGCCGTGGGTGTCGTAAGAATCGACTACTTACCTAAAGGAGTGAAGTATAATTGACAAAGTATGCTTAGCACATGATTGGCATGTCAGTATGTCGCCGCGTGATAGATTTTCCATCTTTTACTACCTATTTGAATAAAAGAGGGATGGATAATATATCTCGCGGCGACATATTATCGCACTAATCCTGTGCTAAACCTACAATAATTTATTGAAGATTGATGACAGGCAGCAGCGTCATCAATGTCATCATAGTGGCCATATTTCATATTTATAATTATTTAATTTATTTTCAGCGAACTTAGTATGCAGTTAAAGCATAGGTATCCCAATAAATATTACCGAAACACGAGACACGCCACAGGTGCGAAACGCAGAGTTAACAAGCTATAAAACAAGTAAAAGTCAAAATCAGCATATTAAAAAAAAACTTATCTTAATCCATCAACAAGGTAGAATTTTGTCTGCAGCAGATAATGTACCTACTACTTCCATGCCGTTATCGCCATAACGTCGATTGAACCAGTTATGTTAGAACTCTGATTACTTACAGTAGTTTTGTCGTTCGCAGTTAGGTACTTTACAGTGGACACTCTTACACGAACTCCCGGTTGGCAATAGCAGTAGTGATGTCAATGATCTTTATCTTACGTCTGGCTAATTGACAGCCGAACAAACACAAGCCGCACAGGTTTGACCGGAATACTTACTGGCTATTGAAATTGATTTTTAAACAACATTAAACTTATTTTCGAAAACTGATTTTCGCTTTAAAAAATATGGTCTCGATAGTCTCGATTGTTGGACGAAGACAGGATTAGAGGAGTAGGTAGAGAAAAGAACCGAGAGCGGAAAACTCAGATTTATTAGCGGAAAAGGGCGTGAGCAACTGAGCACGGATCACGCATTGTTGACATTGACAGCAAATTTTGAATTTGTAGTGATGTAGGTACCTAAAACACAGCAATAATAACCGGTTTTTCAAACTTCTTGCAAACTATCATGTATAGACTGACCTGATCACAAAATGGCGCGTAATATAAAAAATAATACGAGTGGCCAATTAAGTTCACAAACATTTTGAACTTTGCTGACCTTTGAGTGGTAACTACATAATTATCTCCATTTTCTTTATTTTAACCGACTTGGATATTTTTATTACAAGTCTTCTATGAAACTGTGTTTATTTTCAAAACTGTGCAATTTATGTATATAAATTAAATCTAACTAACCTAACCTGTAGGTATCTAATCTAAGATTGGCCCAAGGGCCAATCTTGCTCTGCTTGCCATAAGTAGCATTGTACCGAGGATGTTGGCGGCATTTCCTCGCCTTATTGCAAAACAGGCCTACTACCGCGAAAATCGAAATTCGTAAATTTCGAGGATTTGTCTCTGTCACTCAAACGAAGACGTTATTAGAGTGAGAGAGACAAATCCTCGAAATTTACGAATTTCGATTTTCGCAGTAGTAGGCCATTAGGCCTCGCATAACGCATTAGCGTTATGCGAGGAAGTTGCCAGCTCTTCGGTCTTTAGTTACGTCAGCCAGACGTCTTTTATTAAAATTGAATCGTAATATCAAATGGGCTAATTCTCTCGTTTTCTCCAAGTAGGTGCCTCACGTGTTGGGGTACGACTACGCATCGGCGTGCGCGCGGCCGCAGCGCGCGGGGCGCGCGCGCGCCTCCGCTCCGTGCGATCTCAGTAAGCAGAGCTTCTGCACCAGCCCGGGCGAAGGGTACCCGTGGCATGCTATCAGGAGATTTGTCAGAGAAAACCAGGTAACGAATACTATGAAAAGAAATTGACAATAAAATTTTGCAAATTAAAATATTATCGAACCGGGTTACTCACGTATTTAAGTCAACGATTGAAATATGTCGAGCAATCATCGACTTAAATACGTGAGTAACCTGGTTCGATAAGATTTTAATATGTTTGAGTCTCACGTTAGCTATAATTCTAAATTTTGCAACTTTAAAGCCTGTAACAACTTAAATATTTCATGATTTTGATCAATGAACGTATTATTACGTTTCAGGGTCTCATGAGAAGAATGTATGGCGAAGAACGCCATATATCAGTCTTAAAAGCAGAACTTGAGAACTTCATAGAAGATGACGAGGATGAACATAATAAAAAGACTGAAGATTTCGCAGAAGACATAATCAAAACTAAGATGATGTACACTAAGAAAAGCCACGGACGTGCCATGAAAGTAAAGCCCCACTTCAGACCAATTCAATCAAATTCCAATAGGAAACCAGATAACGATACTTTAAGAGTAAAACCATTAGAGTTTGGCAGTAATAATACCAAACTTAATAAGACTGGGAGTAAAAATTTAACTGAAATAACTAGTAATGAGACGGTATATGAGGACAAAGGTATATCTTATAAAACTAAGCTTGAAAGCATTGCTAATATTGAGCTTAACAATTTGGATCCGGATGTCATAACGCTTGAAGCTGTAATAAAACAAAGCATCGAAACGAATAGCATTTACCCAAATTTTGGAAGTGTTAAAAGTGAACCGGTCACTTTGAACGCTAAGAATAGAACATCAGATAAGAATGACACGACCACCACAGAAGCCATTCTGAACTCAACGGAGACAACAACCGTGGATATGCAGTATGATGATACTACAACAGATGCGGGTAAAGATGCTTGGAAGCCAATGACACCTGATACTTCGACTTTACCCCCGACACTTCTGTTTTCAGAGCACGAGAAAGTTAAGATTGACAGAATCGACACCAATGTAAACAAGAAAAAGGAGGAGTTCCACCCAAAGCCTGCACAACCGGATGCCATGCGTCCAGCAGTTATTAAGTTACGAGGAGCGTAAGTTTTGTTTGCGTAACTTGTGGTCATTGTAATGATAAAAAAATTAAAATGGAAAGACTTCCGTTTGAAATGTTTATTGCAACTATAAGCTTTACTAACGCAAAGGGTAGTTTAGGCAGTATTCTCCAGATAAATTTGTTCTCGGCCACCTAGCGCTACATAATTTTACTTCGAAAAAGGTCGAAAACCAAGGTGGCACGTGAACTGGCTAAATTACCAATAAACATTGATTTTCATGTAGATATTATTCGTGGCTCGTGGCTATGCACTATATGTTTTAGAGAACTTCAATCTCCATCTCTGTTATTAAGCACTAGCAATTAGCATGTAATACGATTACTTATTCTGTGGCACTAGGTAAGGCCGTCGTCCTTATGAGTGATAGTGATACTGATAGCACAGAACTATATAGTTCTGTGGGCGATATCGTCCCAACTCCCAACCTAAGGGTATAAATGGAATCTTCTAAACATGTCAGATGTCACATATACTAAGTACCTTAAAATATATAGGCGCATTAACAAGTTCTACTACTTGCTTTTTAAAAAAAGTTGCAAATAATGCAAACAAATCTTATCACAATCTTTTACCCAAAATTAAGAAAACAATAAAATTGTGCTAGAATATATACCTATATTTCCAAGAACGGTTTACATTGTTCGCAACTTCACATAGGCATTCATGTTTCAATCTCTGAAACTAACTTGACTCTTTCTTTCATAAAAAAATAAATTAAAGCATAATATTGTATTACAGAAATGCATGCGAGTCCAAAGAGGAAATGGCGGCCCCGTTTTGGGCGAACAGCACGCGAGGAGAGGTTCTGGCTTTGCTCAACATGTATCCCTTCGAGCAATACATCCATCTAGAGACATGTGTAAATGAGAAGAAGCAAATGTATTGCAGGGAAGGCTGCAGGTTAGTATTGATATCCCTAAACAATAATTAAGATAAACATACCATTTGGTCAGTGAAGAGCACTTGTATGTTTACCATTCAGAAACTCCCAGTGGTGCACAGTAAACTATTGGAATGATCAAAACTGGAATATTTAAACAGTAAGGAAAAAGCATCAGACCTCGTAGTCAATTCTATCTATCTTTCGGGATGTATAAGCTTCAAAGCATAAGTACGGGCAAAATACAAATCAATCGACTACCTTATAAAGTAACTATCAAAGTCCTAAGAGTGTACGCTTGTCTTCTCTTGAGTCTTTTCCCATGTTGTCTTAAGAAACTTCTACTGCCACTAATCGTACGAGTTTTTTTATATCCCAAATAAATATTATGTGTCTATTTAGCAAATTATACAGTGTGTTAACATGATGTAGGCTTTTATTTGAACCGAGGATTGAGATGCAGATTCTTAGCCAAACCATGTGCATTATTTGTTTAAAAATCCTAATTTTAAAAGTAATTATCTTTCTAAGAAAACTTAATTGAGAAGCAATGTACTTCAAAATAAATCGTTAATTGGCACTTGACAATGACAGATCGCAGCTACTCGCAACGTTTGACAACTAAGCAGTACACGCGTTACATTGATCGTTCGAACGAAATAAAAATAATTGTACAGTTAATTTAAATATTTGTCAACTCTTAATACTTGAAAACGATTGCCAGTAATGCGTATTATTACCCATTTTCGTAAAAGCCTGGGTCATGGTAACACACTGTATATCTGTACTATTTGTTATTGCAGTCACAGCCAATTTAGCTGTAAGCCTTTACTGTCATTATCGTTATTGACTGTACAGAACTGGTTTAAAGAAAAACATTTTAACTTTACACTCACCTTTCACTTTTCAGATGCGAGCAGCAATACCGCCTCCACAGACTCCTCGCCTACGATCCTCGCAACGAATGCCGAGGAATCTTCGCCGACTGGTTCAAGTTCCCAGCCTGCTGTGTCTGCAAGTGCTACGATGTGCCGCTGGAATTCCGAGCCCGATCCCCAAGGATACTCCACCCTCAGTACGGGGAAGAAGTGAAGAGAGTCATTTATGAAGACGTGGCTCGAGACTGGTATATGTCCGCGTACGATGATGAAGAGGATTTGTTTTAATGTAAGAATTTACCAATGCTGGTATTTATTTCGTGTGCCAGTAAAAAAAATGTAAACAAATATGGCTGACTTTCAATAGCATTTGTTGTCTTTGACACAAATCGGGAAACGCGTTTGTAGATGGGTGAATCAACTTTTTTCTATCTGTTATTGCCATGGTTACGGTCGCCTGAGTCACGCTGGTTTTATGCAAAATTTTGCTACTTCATTTATGGATACATGCATATTATAGTCCATGTTTGTAGATGGCCCATCAAGGAAAGGACTTATTAACACCAGAAAATTGCATGTTTGCATAGTTTAAGTATCATAATTATGCATAAAACCAGCGTGACTCAGGCGACCGTAACCATGGTAATAACAGACAGAAAAACGTTGATACACCCAGATGTAATTTTTCGCAACGACGATTATTAAATAGATAACAGAAATAACTTTTACGTAATGTTATTCATGTTATTGGAGTCCCGTCTGCCAACAAACCATACTTTGGTTTTGGCAGAAGTACGAGTACTTAGTTCTAAGATGTATAACTGAATAAACATTTATTTAATTTTTCATTGCATTTTTTTGCTTTCAGGTGCTGGTTCGAAGTGACAGGAAAACGGAACGCCTCATTAAGTTATACTAACTGAAAGCCCACCTTGAGATTTAAATTATTGTATTTGTGGTAAATTAAAAGGTACATACTTATAGTTTATTCACGGTTTGAACTGACATCATTTGTCATCCATGATAAAATTATGTTTTATAGCGCATTTATTTATTACGTTTACGATTGTGCTCCCAATCAGAACCCAAGTCAATTATTTATTATACTTATTTATTTTAGTTTTACTGCATCTTGTTGTTACTAACTTATAATAGTGTAGAGAGAGCTTATTTTAATTAAGGCTAGTGTAAAAACAAATTATTATCATTGTTGCTCATGTGAAAATTTATATTAAAATGATTAGGAATTGTTAATCTGTGTTTATTTTTAACCTCTTTCTATACGATGTGCGAATTAGAAATCACACAGTACAAAAGTACTGTTACGTTTGTGGGGTGGGTTTTCTATAGAAAATGTATAAATAAGCCAATAATTAAAACTGAGACTTTAATTACTAATTAAAAGAACAAACACCAAACTAAAACACTGGTCACACACTTAACACGTCACACTGTTTCACTTTTACGCTCTCAAACTCGCCGATAGAATCGCAGTCTTCGCTCTTAATGTTATCTCTTCGATGTCTCGATTGAAACTACTCCTCGGCCGGGTCATGCTGTGTATTTATACCAGCCACTCAAATCTACAAAGTACGAGAAGATTCGACTATAGAAAGTTCCCGAGTTAGGTGCGCGAACATTCTAGAGTATCGCTGTCTCTTTCTGCAGGTTTCTCTTTCACACCCGTCCAGAATGTTCTCTCTATAGCTGTCTCATTCACATCCTTCCAGAACATTCTCTCATGCTGTCTTTATCTAATAGTGCTTTCTCTTTCACTCCTATGGGAAATTTAGCTATATACCGATTTGTACTTGAGAGGCCCAAAAGGGGTCCTGAAAACGCCTGAAAACGGGTTTTCAGGTTATTGCGCCATCCGATAGAGTGTATCCTGAAACGGCCTGAAAACATGTTTCAGGCGCCTGAAAACAACGGTATCTCGGGTGAATATTTGATTTTGTAGTATGTGAAAGAGGACCTTCTGAAACGGCCTGAAAACGCATTTCAGCCTGCTGAAAACGCTTCTAACGTGTCTAAAATCATATTTGTAGTTTTTATCATGCCATCGGCGTAACACTACCCCCTACTAAGACATGCTCGTCCCGAGCATCATTATTTCCGTGGTATTTGGCGAGCCGGTCAACGTGAACAATCTTGCATGGGCTTCGTAAATTCCTCCGTATCCGATACGTAACGTCATTGATCTTCGTAACCACTGTACGAGCTGCCATCCATGGTTTACCGTTGGATACTTTTTCCACAACTACACATCGACGCCCTCCCTGACTTGCTGTTCCTGGTAAACGCACTGGGACTCGAACCTGTGCCTTTGGTAGGAGAACAGGTCTTCTAGAGCAGTAAACATTCCCACTAATTCTTCCTTCCATTGGAACCTCATCAAATCTAGTTTTCAGGACTCCAACTTCCATGTCAATTTTATAACCATGGCACCTCATAAAATCTAGTCCAATAATACAGTCATCAATTATGTCGGCAACAATTACTTTGTGCCGATAAATGTGCTTGCCAATTCTTAAATCCACTCCTGTCTCTCCCTTGATGGGAATATACTGGCCAGTGGCTGTAAGCAGTTGTAGATGCGTCGGCTGGACTACATGACCTCGAGTCAGGTGTTTCAGAAGCCAATGATTAATCACCGTCCGAGAAGCTCCGGTGTCGATAGTAAGGTTACATGGTATTCCACCAATTTCTCCCTTGACGACCAGACTATTCCCGTCGTTGGCTTGTGAGATAACTACTGGGACATTTCGACCTCCAGCCAGCACTCGTCCCTTAGTCCTGGCTCTTACTCGTTTCCCTGCTGCGGCTCTGGTCGTACAGAGCCCTTATTCCTGGTCACAGGGGATTCATCTCGTTCTCTCCTGCTGCTTCTTTTCGGGCAACTAGTTTGTATATGGCCAAGTTCTCCACAATGGTAACATCGTGGCCCAAACTTCCGATGAGGTGCAATGCTTCTTTTCGGGCAACTAGTTTGTATATGGCCACGTTCTCCACAATGGTAACATCGTGGCCCAAACTTCCGATGAGGTGCAATCTTTCTTTTCGGGCAACTAGTTTGTATATGGCCACGTTCTCCACAATGGTAACATCGTGGCCCAAACTCCCGATGAGGTGCAATCGGCTCCCTGGCAGAAATCTCACGTAGCTTATACGATCCTGATGAATCTTGGCGTACAGCTTCAACTTCTAGGGCATGAGCTACGGCATCCTTAAGGCTTTCGTGGTGCCCTAGTCGTACTGCCGCCCTTACTTCCAAATCTCGGATCCCATCAACAAATGCCTGCACCAGCATGGTTTTTATCAAAGAGTCAGCTGAACGTTGGTATGCCTTTCTGACCAGCTTTTCAATTTCCAGGGCCCATTGTTGCAATGTCTCATTACGTCCCTGCGTTCTGTCTTTCAGCTGAGCTCGGTAGACATGTTCCAGATGACTGTCTCCGTAACGGGCTTCTAATGCTTCTAGAAGCCGGTCGTAAGTTTGCTCTTTTCCAAGAGCTTCTAGAATTGTAAGAGCCTCGTCACGAAGTGCCAGCGTCAGAGCCGTCATCGCTTGCTCCTTACTCCAACCGTTTGCTTTGGACACGGACTCAAACTGTAGCTTGTACGCCGCCCACGAAGATGTTCCATCAAAAGGAGGTGCCTTAAATTTTCCACCTCCCGGCACAGATATCTCGGGTGCGCAGGTACTGATGCCATTAGCTACTTTTAATTCAAGCTTCTGGAGGCGACGCTCAACCGCTTCCTCTATAACATGAATCTTGTTCTCCATGTCACTGAGCTTCCCTTGGACTTCGTACATTTCTTGCTTCCATTCAGTAGCAGCCTTGTGCAACTCTTGAAGAATCAATTTCGACTGTTCTTCTTGTTTCCGCGACTGTTCTTCTTGTTTCCGCGACAGTTCTTCTTGTTTCCGCAACTGTTCTTCTTGTTTCCGCGACTGTTCTTCTTGTTTCCGCAACTGTTCTTCTTGTTTCCGCGACTGTTCTTCTTGTTTCCGCAACTGTTCTTCTTGTTTCCGCGACTGCTCCTTCAGGAGAATCAGAATAGTTCTGAGGTCTACGTCTTGAGTACTCTTAGCCTGCAAACCAGACGTTCCGGGCTTAGATGCAGTATCCTCACATGCTAGAGGTTCTTCAGGTACTGCAATATCCTCCCGCGCTGCAGGTTCCTCGCGTGCAGCTTGGCTCCGGGTCACAACTCCTTTTGGCTCGGTCTCGTTGTCACGTGGCGTTATACCCATTTTCTATCCCGCTTCTGACACCAAATGTTACGTTCGTGGGGTGGGTTTTCTATAGAAAATGTATAAATAAGCCATTAATTAAAACTGAGACTTTAATTACTAATTAAAAGAACAAACACCAAACTAAAACACTGGTCACACACTTAACACGTCACACTGTTTCACTTTTACGCTCTCAAACTCGCCGATAGAATCGCAGTCTTCGCTCTTAATGTTATCTCTTCGATGTCTCGATTGAAACTACTCCTCGGCCGGGTCATGCTGTGTATTTATACCAGCCACTCAAATCTACAAAGTACGAGAAGATTCGACTCTAGAAAGTTCCCGAGTTAGGTGCGCGAACATTCTAGAGTATCGCTGTCTCTTTCTGCAGGTTTCTCTTTCACACCCGTCCAGAATGTTCTCTCTATAGCTGTCTCATTCACATCCTTCCAGAACATTCTCTCATGCTGTCTTTATCTAATAGTGCTTTCTCTTTCACTCCTATGGGAAATTTAGCTATATACCGATTTGTACTTGAGAGGCCCAAAAGGGGTCCTGAAAACGCCTGAAAACGGGTTTTCAGGTTATTGCGCCATCCGATAGAGTGTATCCTGAAACGGCCTGAAAACATGTTTCAGGCGCCTGAAAACAACGGTATCTGGGGTGAATATTTTATTTTGTAGTATGTGAAAGAGGACCTTCTGAAACGGCCTGAAAACGCATTTCAGCCTGCTGAAAACGCTTCTAACGTGTCTAAAATCATATTTGTAGTTTTTATCATGCCATCGGCGTAACAGTACTGTGCTGAAAAATAAAATAATTATCTAGAAAATTACATAACATCTGAAATAAAACTATGAAAAACGGATAAACTCGCGTATATTCATTAAATTTAACTTCACCCGCAGGCCACGCACCCATTAAAGTGTTCGAAACGTCGGGATGAAGTTAAATTTAATTAATATACCTACGCGAGTTTATCCGTTTTTCATAGTTTTATTTTATATGTACATATACTCCATTTCAAATACCATGGCCCGATGCCACTGCAAAGTATTATGTGGCACGGGGCCATCGTATTTGAAATGGATACCTAATCCTCGCGGTAACCAAAGAACCATTCATGACATTTGTTGCTTTTAAATATGTAACTTTTAGTACGGGACCAGCACCGAAATCTCAAAAAAAAAATAATGGGGAAATCATACAAAATGACGAGATTACGTAATGTGGGGTATCGTTAAATAGGTCTTTGAAAAAGAATAAGTGTCCCAGAAGAAAGATTTTCTTGAGTCAATATCTTCGGTGATAACTGCTCCAGAATAAAAAAAATGGTGTGTGTCCCCTCCTCCCCATCTAACTATTGACCCGTTAATAGGCTTAAAGAATACTTTAAACAAAACCAATCTCGAACATAATTGTCCCAGCCGTTTTCAAATAACTACGGAACCCTATACTGAGCATGGCCCGACATGCTCTTGGCCGGTTTTATATTACATTTGAAATACCTATTGCTATTGCTCTTTAGAGAATTATATTCTTTGTATTGCAGCCTACCTAGTTCAATCAGTATTTATTATATGAACGGCAAATCCCAAGTCTATCCGGCCGGGAATGGTGACATTTTAATCAATATAATTGTTATGGCAAACCAGAAAAAAAAAATTCAAACATTAAAAAAGTGCCAAAGTGCATTTCGGGTTCAGGCTTTTTATAGGGTTCCGCAGTTGATCACCGTCACAGCTACTTACGGTTACATGCCGTATAATAAACTGCGTATGTTCCTACCACATTTACTAAACTTCCTTTTGGAATGGTAATTTTTCAGTCATATCTAACTCGAAAACCTTTTAAGGCCGGTCTTACACATCCGGAATCAGAATATGAATTAATACTCTTAGGCCGGCCTATAAGACCGGCCTAAGTCTTTTAACTTTAACCTCATCAACAGCCTATGATAGTCCACTGCTGGATGTAGGCCTCTCCTATTAACTATGCGTTATAAACGCATTAGGAGGTAAATGCCCATAATCGCCACGCTGGGCAAGCGGATTGGCGATAGCAGTAATGTGTCCACTGGTGTCCACTATGATGACGCTGCTGCCCATCATCAATAGTACTGTGACATCAAGTAAAAGTCAGTGACATTTCACAGTAAGTCCGTAACTTTAACCTGTATTAATTAAAACTATTTTGGTGGGTAGCATTTTATGCATATTAATTTGATATTAATATAATAATTATGTACTATATGTTCGAAAGTTACATGAGTAAGAAATTTTAAAACATGCCGCGTTTATAGTGACATAATTGAACTGCCAGATCATATATAAATTTGATATAAATCTATAGTAAATCATAAATATAATTTTGTTTTTTCAGTAATATTATTATTATTTTGGAGAAATTAAATAAAAATGTCGCATCATAAAAACCGGTACTGTCAACAGTTTTCACATCCCTTGCTCAAAATTAATGGCGGTTAGCGGTAACTGTCATTTCGTGCAGTCAACAAACGACGCTATTTTGATTTCATTCTCATATCTGCTATTGAACTATTTTATTGTGTAAGATAAAATGCTGTTAATTTTATAGTAAACGCTAATATAGTTGTTAATTTTGTAATAGAGTTACCGTTGTAATACTTGTAATCTAACCACAAAATGACGGGGAGAGCTAAAAAGGCCGCCGTGCCAAAGAAAAAGGCAAATGGATATAAAATGCCAGCTCCTATCGCTACTGGCGAAATTATACATGATACTACAATGAAGAAGAAATGGCGCATTGGGCCTTCCATAGGAGTTGGAGGTTTTGGAGAGATTTACTCTGCCTGCGATCATGATAGTACACCAAAAGGTTCAAACTATCCTTTTGTCGTCAAAATCGTAAGTAGACTCAGATTTATCAGCATTTCAAACTATTCAGTAGATTTAGCTATTCAGTATGTAGCTATGGCCACGCCATTAAATCATATTGAATAGTAACAAGTTTTTTCATGAAAACTTAGGAAATTAGGCTACCTTGGCATTATGCGTACCCTGTAGAAACGTTATATTTTAGGATGATTAGGAGACAATTTCAATTTAGAAACTAATTAGCATACATAATTTTCTATTGAATTTTTTACATTTTCAATCCCGCTTTACAATTATTCTTAAAAAGCTTATTCTTGCTAAAGCAAGCGTAGCTCAAAAATATTACTAATGGGGTCAGGCTTAAATGTTTTTGAGATGGGTATAACATCCCAACACATGCCTATTATCAATTTAACCCTTTATTGGGCACCGGTCTCAAAAATGACCACTATCTTTTTGTATTTTTTCTTGTACATAATTTTTCGTACTATTTAATGGCATTGAAGCTTGAACCCACGATTTTTTCGGGTCTTGCCTGTTAAAGGGTTAAAGGTTTTGACAATCAACATTCAAATAGTTATATGATTTTTGATTATACCTGACTCTCTCGCCATGGAATAAAGGACTCTTACCATAAAAAGAGTCATGACACCATGCCATGCCACAGTAATTTCTTCTTTCTTTTATGAAATTCTGATGTGTCTTTTATGAACTCTGAATTAAGTTGTATGATGACCATTGATACTTTTGTGCGGCTTATAATTTAAGCTATATAGTTGCACTTGTTCCCAGGGCTCGGATACCGGTTTCTACTCCATACAAAAGAACGCTTTGAATTTCGTTCTTTTTTGTTCTTGGTATATCAATTCTTTGTTAATGGAGTAATTTAAAAATACGTTGTTGGTAATTTCATAACATTTTGAGTACTACATAAAGAATATAAAACATTTTAAATATTGAGCTATTTCGAGGTTCTCGAAAAGAACCAGTTCCGAGCCTTGCTTCTTCCCTCAATTCTTACCCATCTATAACCTAGACAGGTGTCCTTCAAACTTTTCTTTCTTTCTATCAGGAACCTCATGAAAATGGACCATTGTTTGTGGAAAAACATTTCTACATCAGAAATGCCAAAATGGATGACAGTAAGTTGAAATTAATTCAAACTATTTATTTTCTTGTGCCGTGTGGTGACGGCAGTAAGAATACATTTGTCACCACCCCAACTCTTCCCGTGGGTGTCGTAGGAGTCGACTAAGGGACTAAAGTGTTACTGATCATACACTTGACCCGGGTATGTCTGAAAACTACGACCAGGACCACCGGGGGATGGGCAGCAGCATCCCTAAAGTGCGGTGGAGACACTGCGATCGCCAACCCGCATGCCAAGCGTGGCGATTATGGCAAATACCCCCCAAAATGAAAACACAAAAAAGGCCGCGGCCCCGAGGTTCCGGCGACCCCCGGTGCCCTGGTTATGGTAGCGGCCAGGGTGCTAGCGGGGTCAGGGGTGCTAAGAATCTCCGGCAAAGATCCGGCTACCACCACCGACGACCTCTGGCCCTGGCAACGTACAACACACGTACACTGCGGACCGACGAAAAGTTAGTGGAACTGGAGGAAGGATTGAGCAAGTTGCGTTGGGACATTGTGGGATTGTCAGAAGTCCGAAGAGAGGGCGAGGACACGATAATCCTAAAGTCCGGCAACTTGCTCTATTTCCGGGAGGGCGACCAACAGTCCCAGGGAGGTGTCGGATTCATCGTCCACAAGTCCCTCGTAAACAACGTGGTGAAGATCGAGAGTGTGTCGGCTAGGGTGGCGTACCTTATACTCAGAGTATCTGAGAGATACTCGCTGAAGGTCATACAGGTGTACGCGCCGACTTCGACACACTCCGACGACGAGGTGGAGGCTATGTATGATGATATCTCAAAAGCCATGCATAGCTCCAGAACCTACTTCACCGTTGTTATGGGGGACTTCAACGCGAAACTGGGCAAGAGAGATGGTGACGAACTGAGGGTGGGGCAATTTGGGGTTGGACGTCGAAACCACCGGGGCCATCTGCTGGCTGGTTTCTTGGAGAAGGAGGGACTCTACATGATGAACTCCTTCTTTAAGAAACGCGAGCACAGAAAATGGACTTGGATGAGTCCCGACGGTGCAACTAAAAACGAGATCGACTTCATCATGTCGACGAAGAGACATATATTCAACGATGTTTCTGTGATCAGTACGGTTAAAACCGGTAGCGATCACCGCCTGGTAAGAGGCACGTTGAATATATGTCCTAAGCTAGAACGCTCGCGACTGATGAAGTCTACGCTCCGTCCTGCACTCCATCTCCAAAACCCCGAGAGCTTTCAGCTGGATCTCCAAAACCGTTTCGATTGCCTAGGCGATGACGTGGACGTATTCAACGACGGGTTTGTGGAAGCCGTCCATAGCGCTGGGTCTAAGTTTTTTAAGGCCCAGCGGACAAATAAGACCAGAAAGCTCTCCGACTCCACTCAGAAGCTAATGGAAAAAAGGAGTGAACTGGTTCTACAATCCTCAGTTGATGCGACTTTATACCGGCAGCTCAACAGACAGATCTCTAAGTCCCTCAAACGTGATATGCGCCAATTCCGTACCAAGTGTATAGAAGAAGCCATCGAGCGGAACAAGGGCTCTAAAGTTTTTGCAAGGGATCTGTCTGTTGGGCAAAGCCAGCTCGCCAAATTAAAGACTGAGGATGGTAGAATCGTCACATCCAGATCTGAGCTGCTGAGTGAGATAGAGGGTTTTTATGGACAGCTGTACACGTCAACTAGCAGACCCGAAGTTGATCTAGCGGAAGACCTCAGAGCTAGACTGACCCGACACTATACAGAAGACATCCCGGACATCAGCCTGTGCGAGATTAGAATGGCTCTTGAACAGCTCAAAAATAACAAGGCGCCTGGGGAGGACGGAATTACAGCTGAGCTTCTGAAGGCGGGTGGTAAACCGATCCTTACGGCCCTTCAGAAGTTGTTCAATTCCGTCTTACTGGAAGGGAGAACGCCAAAGGCATGGAACAGAGGTGTGGTGGTACTGTTCTTCAAAAAAGGTGACAACGCTTTATTGAAGAACTACCGACCCATCTCACTTCTGAGCCATGTCTATAAGCTGTTTTCAAGAGTCATTACGAACCGTCTTGCACGCAGGCTTGATGACTTC
>JALPQI010007492.1:0-53085 GCA_025490895.1 Thaumatotibia leucotreta
AACGACATTAAAAGTTTATTGTTCCTTTGTAAATTATTTTATATCATCACGAAAAAATATGCACAAAAATGGCGACTCCTATTCTAATAATTATATTCTGTTTTATACATACTTTACCAATTGATTGACCGCAACCTACAGCGCCATCTATAAAACAACTTAAACAATTGGTGACTGTTTTACTCACCACAGAAAACGAAACATAAATAGGATATACAATAAAAAGGTTAATTAAAGAAATATATTTTCTTTACATACATTTTCTCAATGTTTATATGTGACGAAGGTAGACAACTGAGCTCTTAGCCCACCTGATGGAAAGCAGGAACTGAGGCCCATGGACATAGTGACCGAAAAATCGCCTATGCGCTGCCTACCCCGAGGACTTGATGGATTGCCTCTGTACCAGTAATTACACCGGCTATCTTACCCCCAAACCGGAACACAGTACCTACTAACTACGACTATTTAGCGGCAGGTTAACGGGTAAGACGGTGGTAGCCATCCGGGCGGACCCTGTACGAGGTCCTACCACCAGCAAAACTTCCATAATATACAGTTTTTCAATATACAGTGTGTATTTTAACACGGGGTCAAACTATGCAATGTACAAGTTGCAGGACATTCTTTAAATTACAGGAACAATAGGAACATACTCGAAAGTTTCCGAGAAATTTCATGAGAATTTAATAGTAAGTTCACATTGAGAATGTTTCCATAAGAACTTATAAAATGTCTTTTAAATCATTGTTTTATATCGCAAATAAGTAAACAAGGCAGTAAATAAAACTCATAAGGCATATATGTATATGTGTATTGGCTTGATTAGATTAGATTATTCGTAATACTGCATTCAGACCAAACGAGCATTCGCTATTCTAACCCCCTACTCTACGAAATTCGATCGTTACACAAAACGTGATTGGTTGATTTCGTAGAGTGGGGAATAGAATAGCGAATGCTCGTTTGGTCTGAACTGAACGCACCTTTAAATTTAGATTCCCTAGAACATTCTCTATGGAAGTTTTGTTTGAAATTCCATTACAATCCTCTTCTGTTTGACAAGCCCTAAACGTGATAGGTACTTCCGAGCCTATTTTTAAGCACGTTTTTGAGGACGTGATGTTTGAGATAATGTTATTTTATTTAAAACTACACGCTAATCAGTTATACATATTTATGCCTCCAATGTGCTTATTTCACTAGAAAAGAGAGGAATTACTGAGGTATTTTTATACTGGAAAGCGCTAGATTTACCGTTTTTACAGCTAACTCAATTTTAAATTTTATCTCGGCATGTTTTCTTTGTTTTATCGTGTGATTGGTTTTAAATTGAGATTTCCTGTTAATAAAACAAGGTTTAAGTTACGTTTTGGCAGAAATCGGATATGTTTCAGTATGTACACTCGCGATCAGATATATCGGAGCGGCCTTCATCGGGAATCGAAATTCAATAGACCGAATTTTGAAAACATTTTTACTGCCCTCCGGCCGGCAAACAGCACATTGCCGCCGCAGCGCTAAACTAAGTTGCCGCCTGCCGGCTCGGTTGAGCAGAAGAATTACATACCTCAGCCGGGAAAGCCTCGGATCACATTACACGTCATCCGAGACATTTCCCACTTAAATGGCCTCGGCATGTAATCTACTATTGTGAGCATTTTAGCAAAACGTCCAAATTTTTCGCTTATCGTAAGGACGGAAGTGGCTTGTATTTTTATACGAATTAAATCTATCTAAATCTATTGAATCTATTGCATCTTTCAAAAATAACCTTAAGAAGTATTTAACTGGACAAGTTTTGCATATTTAAGATTATCGTAGTTTTTTGAAATATTTACTTACACACATGATCTCACTATTCTGACCACATAAGTAGTTTTAATATTGTTAGATTTGTTAGTAAAATTAGATTTTAAAGTTGTGTTTACCAAATTTATTGTACACTTTGCCACTATGTTGTTAAGATAATTATGTTAAGTCTTACATTATGTTTATTTTGTACATTGTGCACATTTACAGACTCTTGTTACTGTTACTTATTTTTCTAGTTATTTTTATTTTTCACTTTTTAGCTCGGTTGCCCACGACACGACACATGCTGAGTGGCATCCATTTTGGTGTTCAAATCTTTACTGTTTATACTTGTATTTATTGTTCTGTATTGTATGGCACCAAATAAACCATTCTTATCCTTATTCTTATAAATGTATAACGGCCTTGCCTAAACCATACTCACAAGTATTTTTTTGGCTTGAAGTTAAAGTCCAATTATCTGTTATAAATACGAGCAGTTTCAATAAGGATAAGAGGCACCAGAAGGCATATCAGAGCCTTCGAATGCGAAGACGGAGCAGGAATCCTATACTAAACATCTTCGAATCCGTCCATATACAACGTGTCACCATTCACTGAAAACCACAGACATCCCAACAGAATTTTATTATTTAATTTCAGTCTAGATAAAATATTCTCACATATATCAGTGTTATGAAATAAATTGTTTGTTCCATAAACGCCCTTATAGGAAGCTTCAAAGTTGGATATTTTTATGAAACCGCTCACAGTTAAATAATCAGCGGCCCTACCGCGAATAACGAAATTCGTAAATTTCAAGGATTTGTCTCTCTCACTCTAATGACGCCTTCGTTTGAGTGACAGAGAAAAATCCTCGAAATCTCCGAAATTCGATTTTCGCGGTAGTAGGCCAGGGGGCTACAACGATCTACTAATGCGATTCAGAACGCTTAGTACATGATTGGTGCGACAGTATGTCGCTGCGAGATAGATTTTCCGTCTTTTACTAACTATTTTAATAAAAGAGGAACGGATAGTCCATCTCGCGGCGATATATCGTCGCACGCGCACCAATCATGTGCTAAGCCTACTGTTTACCACCTAATCTGAATCGCGACGTATCTGTTCTACATAATAACTGTACAAAATGTGACAAGTAGAACCTAAACTCAATCGTATTTAAGAGATCATGGTTATGACTATTTTTATTAAAAAGGCAACATAATATAATCGGAGTTACGGCCATTAATTTTAGCGATTTCATTAAGATACCATTTTACATTACATTTTCACTCTAATAATATGTATACTGTGCTCTAATCATAAACCACGAACTGACACACATTTGCACAACCATATATAATAATTATGACTTTTGAGTGATACTGATAAGCTGATAAGGAATTATTATGTAAATAAATATCTACAGAAAAACACAAACCAAATAATGACTGGTCATTTGCTGATGAGATCATTCAAAATTTTCAAATCTACCCACCTAAAATAATGTTCCGTTAAATTATACCTACCATCAAATCGTATTCAAAATATCGAACATCAAGACATAATTAAAATAATTTCATCCGTATCCTTATCGATTTAATAAATGTTTTAATTTAATAACTATGCTTGTATTTGAAACAATTTATTGTCCTTGTTTTTTTAATCTGTAGACACTACAGCGCGTAAAAGTTCGCGCGCTTCTAGATAGATGGCGTGACCAATCAACGATGACGGATTTACAATACAATTAACAAAAATGATAAATGAAAACGGTTTTCACGTAAAACAACGACATTATTGACTTATTTAAGTAATGAAAATAATGAATAAAATTATAAATATCCTGAATGGTGTCTGTGAGTAATGGCTTTGTTAAATATAAATCTGCATCTCAGTGTAGGATGTTTTATGTCAAGTCGATGGATAGTTGGGTTTTTGTATAGTTTTTCCGGGTGGTCCGTTTCTTCAGAGTAAGCTAGTCCTTCGGGGAGCTGGTTCGAAATCCCCGACGCTTAATGTTTCCATACAACACCTTTCTTTCTGTATGTGTTCGATACAACCAAATTTGAAAAAAAAATCTGGCCACTTGACCGTTTAGAGAAGTTCTCAACACCACTCATGGAGAAGATTGACCACTTTTTTGATTTTTTTTATTCATTTATTTTGGAAGGTCCTATTTTATAATATTTTGAAATCTTATGAAATAAGTAAAAAAATAAACATTCATAATGTATTTACTGGATAAAAAATACCTAAATAATACAGACATTTAAAATTATTAAATTAATAATACCTATACTTGATTCAGTAATTTAATTTTTCTGTTTTTATTGAATCTTGTTATTAATTAATTTTAATTCAATCTTAAACAGTCACAAAACACTCACTCACATTTACAATTAGAGTTTTAGAACGTTTTTCATTTTTATTTACAAAATAAACACTTGTACTTAGGTTAAGCTTTAGCATAGATTAAGTTTTCTTTTTGTTTCTATTTTTAGCATCAAATAAACATTTTTCATTTAATTTCATTTCAAGTTATTAGAATAATAAAAATACACAAAAGATGTATTTTTCTTGGTGTAACCATGTAACCACACAAACTGCAAATAAATAAAAATTGTAACCAAAGCCTTTTCCGTTCAAAAATATGAAATTATGAATAACTGGGTACAGTCGACACCGTATATTCGTTTGTTTTGCTCATAAATATCTGAGCAGGCCTCTATTCTCATGGCATTAGAGTTCATATTCAGTTATTTTTGAAGAGTTTAGCTGCTCCGATAATATATACAGGGTGTAATCGATAAGTGTTTACAGGCCTAAAATCCGTAAATTTGAGAGAAATCAGAAAACTTTTAAGTGATATCGAAAGTACGTTACCTACCTAACGAGTAAAATTATATTAATAACTTTTTCTAAATAGATGAAGTAATATTAATAATACTAAGTTAAAACGCTCCCATACATTTAGTATGACGACTTACAGCCTTAAAGTCGGGTGTCGTAAGAGATCAAACTGTTAGAGATTCGTTATTTGTACGAATACAATGTAATAAAGTAATAATACTACCGTTTATGAAATAATTAATCTAACATTTTTTCTTAAATGAAAAGTTTGTTATCTATGAATGAACGGTTACCTACTAAATGTATGGAAGGGTTTGAAGTGAATATTTGGGATATTTCTGATTTTATTTCAAAAAAGTTATTAGTGTAATTTTACTCGTTGGGTAACGTACTTTCGATATCAGTTAGAAGTTCTCTGATATCTCTCATATTAACGGAATTATGGCCTGTAAACACTTATCGATTACACGCTGTACATATCTAATGGCGATTATACTAAAAATAAATGACTAGGTATAAATAATAAAATTCAATAGGCCACCTAAATTGGTTAGATGGAGTGCATATGGAGTGACTTCGAATTGAATTTTCCGACTCGTGATAGCTATATTAGGATTCGAATTTTTAAATTTGAACTTAGATTCTCAGAATTTTCCAAAAATGTAACTGCTACGCGTCTGCTACGAACGCTACGTTATGTTGAGGCTTTGCTACGCTGTGACTGTATTTGACAAAGACATTACGTGTTGCTACAAAAAATATACGCAATTTCAATCAAAAAAAATAACCAAATTTAACAATACGTGTCTGTTCACCATTCTCAGAGATAACGCGTAACAGACCTAAAAAAAATCAGTCAAATTGAGAACCTCCTCCATTTTTGCAGTCGGTTACAAATATCTTCTTATAACTTGCGTTGCGTCGAAGTAGAATTATTAATATTATTTTTTAGTACAGATGGTGCTTTTTTTAAGCTCTAGTGCGAGAAGTGTGTCATTTTACGTCAGGTCCAAAACTTCGGAGGGCCATCTGTACTAAAAAACGTCGTACGAGACACGTGCAAAAACGAAATTCGTAACTCGTGTCGATTTAAAGCACTCCCTTTCGGTCGTGTTTTAAAACTCGTTTCGAATTTCATGTTTTTCGCACTTGTGTCGTAATGTACTAATATAAACCTGATTTTTTTGTTAGGGGCGGATATTTACAGTTTTTTTTTTTAATGTGGGTTTACCCTTGAGCCTGTCTAATCTCATCTTCCTTTGTTCCAGATAACCGTAACATAACGCCTTATGAAGCGGGACGGCTATAGAATGCACGCGCACAAACACCAACTCGCCAGATAATACGCGCGTTTATCGGACGTTTAGTGGACGTTTAGTGATGTGGCCTTACGTGGGGTGATGCGCCGCCCGCGCCCCGCACTGCCCTGCGTCTGACCCAGACGACAAGGTAAGCTACAATACAATATAATACAATATCTCTTTATTGCACGTCAAAGACAAATACAGAAAAAAATGATAAGTTGGACAATGGCAAATAAAAGGCGGCCTTATCAAATATTATTATTCAAAATTTGTAGATACTTTTCATTAGTTTACATACTGTATATATCTTTAAAATACCTTACCTAAACTTGGGTAATACGCGCGTTTATCGGACGTTTAGTGGACGTTTAGTGATGTGGCCTTACGTGGACCCAGACTACCATACTATACAATAAATAAATAAATAAATAAATATCTTGGGACATCTTACACAAATCAACCTAGTCCCACGGTAAGCTCAATTAAGGCTTGTGATGTGGGTACCAGGCGACGATATATAATAGATGATATGTATAATAGATAGATACATATAAATAGATACCTACTTAAATACATACACAACCATGACCAAGGAACAAATATTTGTGATAAATGAATACACAAATAATGCCCTCGCCGGGATTCGAACCCGGAACCTCCAGCTTCGTAGGCAGGGTCACTACCAACTAGGCTACGGAGGCTGACAATACAATACAATACATTATCTCTTTATTGTACTTCAAAGACAAATGGCATAGTGGACAAATAATAAAAGTAAGTGTTGGAAAAGGGTAAATAAAAGGCGGACTTATTGATAAAGAGCGATACCTAGGTACTATTGAAAATATGCAGATATCTTTCGTTAGTTTAGGTACATTATTTATATTGTACATGTTTAAAGTGCGTATTCAACGTAACTAAATTATGTAGTCTAGTTCATTTCAACCAGTTTAAAGTAATTAAGTTATGCTTGTCGTTAACAGTTATCTACACAAAATCACTATTTATTATTACCTTTCCAAATATAATTTAGTGGTTTATTGATACAATCGACGAACGAAACTCAAAGACGTTTTAACGCCAACAAACAAGCTAGATTACGCGCGTTTATCGGACGTTTAGTAGACTGTCGTGATGTGGCCTTACATTGCGAGATTATTAGCAGAGATCGGACAAATGTGTGTCATTGTTCGCAATAATGTGGATATGCCTCCAAAATTGATTGAATGAATAATTAAACAAATAATTTTTGAAATTTGATTTCGAAGCTTTAATGTGACCTGACTATTTACAAAGGTTTTCATAGTTAGCGGTGTCAAATAGATAATTTTTGAAAATGATTAAATAATTAATGATTCAATCAAATTTGGAGTCATGTCCATACTATTGCGAACAATGACGCACATTTGTCCGATCTCTGATTATTAGTGACCCAGGGAACACCGTGTATATTTTTTGTTAGATTACAATACTGTATATAAATACGAGCGTTATGTATATTAAAAATAATAAATTAGAAATACCCTTATTGAGATCGACTTGTATAATTCGGATGCCGCCCCAGTTCGACGCCATTTTGTTTCAGTCACGCCTAAAAATATGTGTACATTTCAGACTGTACGTCCTAGGCGGAAGGTTCAAAATCGTTTACTTATTTTTGGATCGTACACCCCAAAATGGTAAAGGTAAAAGGTGAGCGTGCTCGTAAAAGTCGCAACAAACTTTTCTGAAAGTATCTCTCGGGGTAATGCAGGGTTTCTTGAAGTGTGGTTCATGGCAAGGATCAGCTATGCTATTCTCTTATTCACACATTCGACGCTACGTTCGTCAACGAGCTCGACGTCTAGACAGCCTTGTCTAAAATCCTAGCTGTTTTATTTGACATTAGGAATCGAGGCTGTGAGCGAGGTTGTGGGCGAGTTCGTCGCTGTTTTTCGTTAGAGAATACGAAGTTCGTACATTAAACGTCAAACTCGCAGCGTAGTTCCAGCTCACGCCGCATTCGTCGCCGAGCACTAGTGTGTAAAGTACAATAGTGAATACCATTTTTAGGCTCGACGCTGCCGCAGCGCTGACACAGCGCTGACAGCAAGGCGGTTTCCTTAGTGAAGAACACTGCTGTAGGTCTATAGACTCCTCAAGGATCTGTAGTCAGGGGTCAGGTATGACAGGGGTCCACAGTAGGTCAGTTACCGACATTCGTCGGCTGACAATCAAAACTCACTATAAAATTAGCAACCACGTATGTCACTATTGTATCAAAACTGGACTCACGGCTCAACGTCATGCCCGAAACGCCAGGATAATATTTTACGTAAGTTTTCAAGATAAAATGTGATTGATAACTGATAATCACAGAATTAGATTTGGATAGAAGAAACAAGTTCATTCATTTGTATGGCGGCCGAGCGTGTCAGATTTTTTACTGAAGTTGTTACTTGCTGTATGATTTTAAATATGTCTCAGGCCCTTGAGTATTCATATTTTTTTGTGTTGTTGCAATTAATATTACTTGAGGAGGCATTATTAATGTTTTTGTTCACTTCAACTTACAAAATTTGACGCCCGAAAGCTGCAAGCTGCGATTAAAGACGGACAACTCAGTGGATTTCACTGAGTTCATTTGACACGCTAAGTAGATACGTTTGCTTGATCCATGGTATATATGACATCTGTGGTGATAATCATAATATGTTTAAATCAGCTACTGTCCTGGGTTAGAATTGAAGAGCGTTTGCATAATATAAGTAGCATAATATTGCATAAAACCAGCATGACTCAGATGACCGTAACCATGGCAATAACAGACAGAAGATTTTTTTTAAATAAATAATTATTTTAATGCTAATTTATTAAACTGTGATTTTAAGGGTAACCCAGAAGAACATAACCAAGGCAAAGAGTGACATAAAAAAATGTTTGACCTTAAAGGTGCATTTAGACCAAACGAGCATTCGCTATTCTAATCCCCTACTCTACGAAATTCGATCGTTACACAAAACGTGATTCGTTGATTTCGTAGAGTCCCCTAGAATAGCGAATGCTCGTTTGGTCAGAATGCATGCACCTTAATTGAATAATAAATTATAACGATTTTTTAACCCTTGTGTCTTCGACACACGTTCTAATATATATATTCTTAGTCCTGAATTCCTGACTACATCAAAACCAGAAAAGGTTAAAGGTGAGCATGCTCGTAAAAGTCCGAGTAAAGTCTATGCAGAAACCTTAGGCGTCTGGCAGACAGACACACCCATATATCTTACGTGCCTTTCTTTCCGAACAAACTGTAACAAAGTTTCTTCATAAAGCATTCGTCTCCGTCTACGAGTAGGTTGATTAAACGCATAATTTTGCCTCTGCATAGAGAAACATACCGATTGTTTCCGTAGGTATACAAGGTGGCCAAAAATAAGTGCCTTCCCGTTGCCTTTGAGCTTTTGGGACTCAGATTAAGCGCCTAGAAGGTTTTTGGAAGATTTAGGAGAATTCTTAAAATTTTGAAATTATATAAAATTTTCATTGAAAATTTCCGATTAAAATCCCGATTCCAAATGGCTCGTTTTTTTCGGATTCTATTGAAAAAAATATGAAAGTTTCCCCTTTAATAATCAACTCTAAACCAATGTTAATTAACTCAAAATCAAAATTTTCTTTATTACTTCGTAACAGCTACATAAATTATGGTATAGTTCGGGAAATATTATTTGACCGGCTGTTATCTTACTTACGACCTTTTGTTTTGCGTTAACACTTACTAGACAATCAGCAGTCTAGCACTTTTCTATTGTTAATGATGCAAAACAAAAGGTCGTAAGTAAGATAAGAGTCGGTCAAATATATTTCCCGAACTTTTTTTTTTATACTACGTACACTGATTTCTAATACCGTACATATACATTTCGGCTTTTCTCGTCTTAATTCACCTTATAATGTAGTAGACAATTTCACCTTATATCGACATCATTAAATTGAAATAAGGACGGAATTTATAATAATATTTATGCCTGCAACTATACATTGAGGAGTGTCTTTTCAAATGGGCTTCTTTCCACTTTGTTGATAGAGATTATTTCTCTTATGAATTCATAGTCAAAATAACCCTTGTTGACATAGTGGAAATAAGCCCTTTTGAAAAGACACTCCACACATTAAAAGATCCGACGAAGTTGGGGACAGGACGAAAACTCCATCTAAAACATAGCGAATCCATCCATCTCTGTCTAATAGAATCGTCGGCGCCTGTAAGAACGAGACACGAATATCCGAGTGTCATCAATCCTGGTGTCGATTCCTTAGGTAATTTGTCGATTGAAAATTAAATATCGCTTTATCATGTGAGTTGAGTTTTACTTTACGATAAGAACGCGCTGAATATGTAATGGCCAATTCAGTTGATTGCGTGGGCTTGACAAAGTTTACAAGCCAAATATGAAGGCGACCAAATAAAAGGTTTAGTAAAAGGGTCAATCACCTTTTTTGTCACTCGTTGCCATGGTTTCGATCTCCTGAGTCACCCTTAAATAGTTTAATTGCATTAAAATTTACATTAATGGCGTAGTTAAGGAAGTTTTTCATAAACAAGCTAAAATTAAGCAATCGAAGCATTTGTTGAAGATTTTATTATGCCGGTCGATAGAACATTCCTTCCTAGAAGGTGCTTGCGTGATTGTGCCGATTTGTTGGCATACAATATTGTAGACCCCGTCGTGGCTAGCGCGACGGTCGTTAATAGTTGTAAGAGAACTCCGCCATTATATTGTAGCGCGGAATCCAAATCGGAGCCGTTGAAAATTTTAAACTAGCTCTTCCGGCAACGTGTGATTTAACCGGCTCCGTGCCTACCGACCATAACGTTAGTATTAATTTAGTAAATGATGATCTGATTAACTTAGTTCACCAAAATATACAGGGTTTCAATAGTAAGGAACTCGAGATTGAGTTGTTTTTACAATCTGCTAATGTTGATATCCTTTGTATAACAGAGCACTGGCTTAAGAGTCATGAATTTATGTTTAACTTCACCGATCATAGTATAGTGAGTTCATTTTCCAGAAAGTCTTGTATCCGCGGAGGTTCCTTGATAATGGTGAAACATAATTTGAAAAGTAAAGAACGTAAAGACATTGTTGAGAAATCTATTGAGCGACATATCGAGCTCGCTTGCGTTGAGTTGGAAAAATTTATTGTTGTGAGCGTGTACAGGCCTCCCTCGGCAGACTTTAGCTTGTTCGAATCAGTCATGGATGAAGTTCTTGCTAGTGTTTTTAGGAGTAAAAAATATATTATTGTGTGTGGCGATTTTAATGTTAACTTGCTTGAAAAAACACATACTTCGACAAGCCTTGTTAATACTTTTAAATCATTTAATTTAGTACACCTCTTTTGTGAACCAACTAGAATTACGCCAACCAGCGCAACTTGCATAGATAATATCTTCAGTAACAGCAATGCGATTAATAAGTCCATAATAAATAACTTCAGTTCTGACCACTGTGGACAACGTGCCTCCTTCAGGGGAAGAGTGGAAGAAGTTCCGCAAGAGTCTATGTGTAGACCTATTTCTGAGAAGCGGTTGGATTTATTTAATCAGAATATTGTGAAACAATTTCGTCATCTAAAGTTTGAACAGGAAGACCCTGACTGCTTGTGTTCCGAATTATTCCTTTGCATAAAAAAGGAATTTGATTCCTGTTTTAAAACAAAGAAACTCAAAGGCAAGGCGCGAACTAAATTCGCTGATTGGGCTACACCGGATATTCATGAGAAAAGACGCCGGCTCTATGATTTATATCACCTTAAAGCCACAGATAAGAGGCCGGAATTTCTAGAGTATGTTAAGAATTATTCAAAAACTTTTAAGCGAATTTGTGTCGCAGCTAAAGCAGATTACCTGTCGAAAAAGATCCAGAATTCGAGTGATAAGGTTAAAGCTGTGTGGCAAGTTATTAATAGTGAAACCGGAAAACGTCAGATCAAAGATCCGCACTACAGCTTAAAAATTAATAATGATTTAATATGTTCCGACCTTGAAGTGGCGGATGAATTTGAGAGGGTTTTTTCTAATATACCCGTAGAAACCACCAAATCATTAAATTCATCGCCAGATATAGCTAAATCACTTTTGGAGTCAAATTCAGTGGAATGTACTAATGTATTCAAATTTGATTATGTTACCCCAAACTTGGTAATAAAAACGTTCAAATCACTAAACGTTAAGAAAACTGAAGATCTCTGGGGCCTTTCGGTCAAAGTACTACATTCCATTATTGAATCAATTGCACCTTATTTAGCTGATATTTTCAACAGTTGTATAGATACTGGAGTCTTTCCTGATTTAATGAAACACAGCAAAATTATACCTTTGTTTAAATCAGGAACTAAAACAGACCCTTCAAACTTCAGACCAATTTCAATATTACCAGCGCTAAGTAAAGTTTTTGAAAAACTCATTCTAAATCAACTAGTTTCCCACTTTAATCGTAACAAATTGCTCAATAGTAATCAGTTTGGATTTACTAGTGGCCGATCTACCACTGAAGCCGGCGCTGTCCTCCTTAAACACATCTTTGACGCCTGGGATAAAGCTCAAGATGCTGTTGGAATATTCTGTGATCTTTCGAAAGCCTTTGATTGTGTTGACCATGAAAATTTAAAAAGGAAATTAAGCTATTATGGGGTTAAAAATGTTGCCCTTGAGCTTACATCTTCTTATCTTTCGGATAGGACACAGCGAGTGGTTATTAATGGAACTCAATCATGCGGGTCGCCTGTGGCTCTTGGAGTACCTCAGGGATCAATTTTGGGCCCTTTTTTGTTTTTGGTATATATTAATGATCTTCCTAACCTTGTGCGAGAGAAACATGACATTGTATTATTTGCTGATGACACGTCACTCATATTTAAAGTGGATAGAAAAGAAAAGAGCTTTGATACCATTAATGAAGCGCTATCTACTGTTGTAAACTGGTTTACAGTAAATAACTTACTTTTGAACGCCAAGAAAACTAAGTGCATTAAATTTACCTTACCCAATGTTAAGCAGGTAAGCAACAGTATGATCAAAGTAAATGGTGAATCACTGGAATTTGAAGATCAGACAGTTTTTTTGGGTGTGACGTTAGACTCTAAACTACAATGGCATGCACAGGTGGCAGCATTGGCCGGCAAACTCAGCTCTGCCGCATATGCAGTGAGGCGAATCAGGCACCTGACGAACGTCGAGACGGCTAGGCTGGTATACTTCAGCTACTTCCACAGTGTCATGTCATACGGGATTTTGTTGTGGGGGAAAGCGGCAGATATTCAGACCATCTTTGTGCTACAAAAGCGAGCTGTGCGCTCCATTTATGAACTAGGTGCTCGGGTCTCCCTTAGGGAGAAATTTAAAGAGGCACACATACTTACTGTAGCCTCCCAATACATCCTGGACAATATTATGTATGTTCGTAAAAACATTCATGAATTCAAGAAGAATAGTGATGTTCACAACTTTAACACTAGGAATAAACATAAGCTGGCTGTGTCGGCCCACCGTCTCCGTAAGGTTAGTGCGTCTTTCGTTGGGAACTGTACACGTTTTTATAACAAAATTCCTAGTGATTTAACAAATTTGCCACAGCATAAATTCAAGTCTCAGGTTAAGCGCTACTTGATAAGTAAGGCGTATTATACCGTTAACGACTTCATAAATGATAAGGATGCTTTTAAGCCAGTACCTTAACGTGTTCAGTAAATCATATACATAAGTGAATGTTTACTATCATACTAATGTTTCATTTTGTCTTCATTAATTATAGATCTGACGTAAGATAGTCATTATCTTAGTTTTTTTTTCGTATTACTAATATGTAGTCTTGACACTTGGAGACTTTATACATCTCCGAGATTATCTTTTTATTTTAATTTTTCCTATTTTAATGTATATTATGTCGACACTTAGAGTCCTTTACACCTAAGTAATTTTAATTTTGTATTCAGATTTTCTGTCCTAGTTATTTCTATTTCTATTTTTTATTTTCTTGTGATAGTTGTCATATATGTAAAAAAAATAAAAAATAATAAAAAAATAAATAAAAATAAATATCTTGGGACATCTTACACAAATCGACCTAGTCCCACGGTAAGCTCAATTAAGGCTTGTGATGTGGGTACCAGGCGACGATATATATAATAGATAGATACATATCGACGCTGGAAAGGAGAAATTGGATAAGCGACACAGTGCATACTTTACAGGAGAGGCAAAAAACCGCCCAGATTTTCGAAAAAAAATCATTAAAATTAATTAGCTGGCAAAATCAAATAATTGAAGCATTATTTATAGACATAAATATGTTTTCTTTATGATGTTTTCATTATTTAACGTATTAAAGTGTTATTTAAGGATTTACTGTCGCTTAAGCAAAATGGTCGGAAAAATTGATTCAGGTAAAATTATCTAACCAACACATTGTATTAGAAATAAGGAAGGTAAAAAGGTCTACCCGAGACTTACATAAAAAATTCATCATGTTAAAATTATCTAACTGACGAAGTGGCTTATTTTATATTCGGGTAAAAATATATAAATTGATAAAATAGCATAAATCATTTATTGAAAAAAATACACAATTATAATGAACACAAAACCAAAAATCATAAAATACTATAATACTAATCTAAACTTAAAACGGTGGTGGTTAAATATTAATAGCATATATATCATTAAGAAATATCCACATATTTAAAATAAGAAACTATTTTAAACTTCATATTTAGTCATTTTAATTACATGAGTAACATTCCGTGACTAGTAAACGAATTTACTTCACGTGAAAAAAGAAAACATGGCTTTAGGTATTTTTATAACTTTATTCCAAAAAGTAGGTAAGTAGTAAAATGGGATAAGTGAAGGGAATGGTTCATAAATAAATGTAGATAAAAATGGTTAAACGCCAATAATAGTTCAGATATCAATGATATCATAGTCAAGTAACATTGTCTAACCGTCTTAAATTTTAAATTCAGATAAAGGTAAAATTGTCCAAACGACGTGAGAACATATCATACAGTCAGGTAGAAATAGCTAACCCACAAGTGAAGATTAGTTGTTACACGGCAAAAATATCCAAGTAAAATTTTACCTGTCATTACGAATAGGTAAAATAATCCAAGATGAATTATGTAGAATTATATTTTATCTAATCTCCATTTTCCTAAAAGTTGTCAAAAACCAAGTCGTTTAGTAATAAAAAATGGTCGAAAGTTCTCAAAATTACCGATGGGATAAGCGACACAAAAGTTGTCAGATGGATACGAAACCTAGCTCATTCGATGCAGAAAAATTCGCCGATTCTAACGGTGTATATAACTCAATATCTTCAAAAGTGTCGCTTATCCAATTTCTCCTTTCCAGCGTCGATATAGATACTTAAATACATATACAGCCATGACCAAGGAACAAACATTTGTGATAAATAAATACACAAAGAATGCCCTCGCCGGGATTCGAACCCGGAACCTCCAGCTTCGTAGGCAGGGTCACTACCAACTAGGCTACGGAGGCTGACAGAAACGGGCAAGTACGAATATAAATTCTCATAAAACTAAATATGGTCAACATTCATAGTATTTAAATTATATTGTCTGCCTGATAGCTTGCACAGTCATGCTCACTTTAAGGTCTCTGCTTAAGGTGGCGTCGTTGATCGGGTCGCCACTTTCCCGAAAGAAGGTTGAGGGAGGCGATGGCTGAGATACGCGTCATACTCGTGAACGGGTGCTGTTTGCGGAGACCGGTCTAATCAAGCTCACTCATGGCTTAAATTCAAACAATTTTCCTGCTGTTCTTGATATGAGAAATTGAATTCGCATCATCGCAACATTTAGTGAAATGTATCCGTTTGTTTTCTTTTTACTCTGACAACTAGAGACCTTTACATCTCTAGCAGTATAATAATGCTAATTTTAACGTTTAACTAAAAACAATTGTATGCCCTTTTACATATATCTTTACATCTATACATTTCTCAAAATTCATTAAATTTATATAATTGTTCTGACTATTAGAGACTTCATCTCTATTTAATGTACTACATCTGTATTTATATTAAATCAAATTTATGTTTCGCTTTTAATTAATGCATGTTAGCCGTAAGATGTTATAAAACTATTATTTGAAAAAAGGAAAGTCCCGCTGAGTTTCTTGCCGGATTCTTCTCAGGCAGTGGTGTAGGGTTAGAACCGGAGGTAGTTTTTTTTTCTCTCATTCGCTATTTAGTTTAACGATTCAAAAGCGCTCGTTGCTGGGCCTAATTGAATAAAGAATATTTTGACTTTTGACTTTTGACTTTTGTACATAGCCAGGACATCGTAATATTTTGAACACACCATTTTGTAACTTTTTTGGCCGCTTTTGGGCGACTAAGTATAAAAAAAATACGCAATATAAATTATCGTTGGTCTAGCAAACTATGCACTTTTTGTCCCCTGAGTGACATTACAAAATGACATATAATCACCAAATTAAAAACTGAAAAACAACCAACCTCAACCGATTTCTCCAAGATCCTCTCATCTGAGGTTTCCTATCATCAAATCCTACTTACTGAATGCAGATTCTTGTAAATGAATGAAAATTACAATAAGCACCATACGTATGTACCAATAACATTTGAAGAGATCCCTCGATTTCTCCAAGATCCCATCATCAGACCCCAACTTGGTGCCAACGGGACCATGTCGGGGTTATACACGTTCGAACACTAAAAAAAATATTCTGTTCACGATTCTCGGAGATATCAGGAACATACATACAACAAAAAAAAAGTCGGTTAAAAAAACATCCCATTTTGTCGCTTACATTTAAATCGTACAAAGTTACATTTTAAAAGCATCGAGACTTAAATGTAGACGGGAAATGTTGGTTATTTATTAATATGAAGCCTCACCATTTTTTCCGATCATATAATATAATAATATCGCCTGACAAGCAAAACTCACTATAAAAACTGTCACTACTCTTAGCAACCTCTTATGTCAGTATTAAATCAGAACTGAGATAAGAGCTTTATTTCAAGTAGGTATTTGTTACTTAGTGAGTTTTGCTTGTCAACTGACGATAAAGGCTCATTTACAAAACAAGTGTCTAAATTAAATTAAATTACATATTTGACTAAAATATCGATTTCACGTCTCACTATTTCATTACAAGTTACAAGCTAAATTCAATATTCGAAGTACTTTTCCAGCGGTTCTCAAACTTATCGCTACGGCTCCGAATCGCATAAAATAAATATGTTAACACTCTCGCCTCGGGAAAAAATAATCCGCGAACCCAATTTTGTACAATTGAATTAAGTGCCTACGTTGTTTGTGCTATTTGAATTCAAAAATGTTTTTTAGCTTTTCCTTATTTCATGAATTCAAATATCATTTTTAAATTAAGTCATTTTCCATTTTGTTAGTATTTTCTTTAAGGTGTTTACAAGGGTGATTTTATAAGTTTTGCAATAAATAGACAACTGTCAAACAAAGACGATATTATGACTGGCGCTGGCATTTTCAGTTTTAATCTTGTTAGTTAGGAGAAATAAAAAAGGATCTACACGTTTAACCGCCTATGGAAATTCAGTTTTAAAGAGTATGTGCTCTTTGATTAGCATTTGCGTGTATCAAAATTGATTAGCGTTTGCGTGTATTTTTCCAACACACTGTGCATAGTGCAATGATTTACTCCCCAAACCCAATAAATAAAAAACGTGAGAGTAGAGACTGCACGATCCCACAGTCAAACTGTGAAAACTGTTTTGTGGGACTTTGTTTTTATGTCACTGTATATTTTGTATGTTAATAAATAATAAAAAAATATATAATATTTAATACTTGTATTTTATAACAATAATCTAAAATAAACTTTAAACTTCTAAAAATAGGAAGATGTAACCAAAAGTTATCTTTTATATTCATATTTTATAAAATATTATGTTACTTGTTATATAACTTCGATGAAGCATTTATTCAAATACAGTCAACCAATTGGAGCCACTTTGGAACTATGTCAAAGTGACGCCATAACTCAAATTGTAAGAAATCCCTTTAATAGGTGTCATTATGACAAGGTTCTCCAATTGGTTGAGTGTGCATCCAAGGATCAGTCAATGAAATTCAATGAATGAATGAATGAATGAATGAATGAATGATCATTTATTTGTAACAAACAAGCGTATATACATAGATGTTATAATATTTGGTGTAGTACGATTCCTGTTCTGCCATAACTGGCGTACAAATGTTGACTTAACTCTAAGTACCTAACTAGATTTAGCTTTTACTAAACTTAAACTTACATTCTACGATTAAATATATATCAGATTATTATTAAGATTACATAATAATCAGAGTCGATTTACCATATTATAATCATAAACATTTCTACCAAATTGATTTAAAATATAATTAATGAATAATTCAACAACTAGTTTATACAAATTCTACAAATATTAAATAATAAATAATAATCATTCATAATAACATAAATAAATTACAATTTACAATTGTCAATAAATTCTTGGACTGAATAGCAACAATTTTCAATTAAATAATTAAACAATTTCTTCTTATTGCGAAAGTACAAATCAAATTATTTATTAACTAAATATTTTGATTTGTACTTTTAATTTTTCTCCAGTAGTCACACTACTTAATACTATATAAATTATAAATATTAGATGTCATATACCAAAGAAAAACGACCAAGATCACCTATGTCCGAGGTGGGGATCGAACCCACGTACTCAGCTTTCGCGGCTGATGCCTGTACCCCTCGGCCACTCGGTCTTAGCAACCACCGGTCAAATTTCTCGGGTATATGCAATCCCTTACAAGGCTAGGCGCCTTTGACCATTCTCTGAGGGTAAGCAATACATGCCTGCACCTCCTATTTAGAATACTTTACAGTTTTCTAGAATAGCTAGAGAGAACTGGTGCTGCCATCTATTGAACATATTGCGAAAGTACAAATCAAATTATTTATTAACTAAATATTTTGATTTGTACTTTTAATTTTTCTCCAGTAGTCACACTACTTAATACTATATAAATTATAAATATTAGATGTCATATACCAAAGAAAAACGACCAAGATCACCTATGTCCGAGGTGGGGATCGAACCCACGTACTCAGCTTTCGCGGCTGATGCCTGTACCCCTCGGCCACTCGGTCTTAGCAACCACCGGTCAAATTTCTCGGGTATATGCAATCCCTTACAAGGCTAGGCGCCTTTGACCATTCTCTGAGGGTAAGCAATACATGCCTGCACCTCCTATTTAGAATACTTTACAGTTTTCTAGAATAGCTAGAGAGAACTGGTGCTGCCATCTATTGAACATATTGCGGTCTTATGATCCCCACCTCGGACATAGGTGATCTTGGTCGTTTTTCTTTGGTATATGACATCTAATATTTATAATTTATATAGTATTAAGTAGTGTGACTACTGGAGAAAAATTAAAAGTACAAATCAAAATATTTAGTTAATAAATAATTTGATTTGTACTTTCGCAATATGTTCAATAGATGGCAGCACCAGTTCTCTCTAGCTATTCTAGAAAACTGTAAAGTATTCTAAATAGGAGGTGCAGGCATGTATTGCTTACCCTCAGAGAATGGTCAAAGGCGCCTAGCCTTGTAAGGGATTGCATATACCCGAGAAATTTGACCGGTGGTTGCTAAGACCGAGTGGCCGAGGGGTACAGGCATCAGCCGCGAAAGCTGAGTACGTGGGTTCGATCCCCACCTCGGACATAGGTGATCTTGGTCGTTTTTCTTTGGTATATGACATCTAATATTTATAATTTATATAGTATTAAGTAGTGTGACTACTGGAGAAAAATTAAAAGTACAAATCAAAATATTTAGTTAATAAATAATTTGATTTGTACTTTCGCAATATGTTCAATAGATGGCAGCACCAGTTCTCTCTAGCTATTCTAGAAAACTGTAAAGTATTCTAAATAGGAGGTGCAGGCATGTATTGCTTACCCTCAGAGAATGGTCAAAGGCGCCTAGCCTTGTAAGGGATTGCATATACCCGAGAAATTTGACCGGTGGTTGCTAAGACCGAGTGGCCGAGGGGTACAGGCATCAGCCGCGAAAGCTGAGTACGTGGGTTCGATCCCCACCTCGGACATAGGTGATCTTGGTCGTTTTTCTTTGGTATATGACATCTAATATTTATAATTTATATAGTATTAAGTAGTGTGACTACTGGAGAAAAATTAAAAGTACAAATCAAAATATTTAGTTAATAAATAATTTGATTTGTACTTTCGCAATATGTTCAATAGATGGCAGCACCAGTTCTCTCTAGCTATTCTAGAAAACTGTAAAGTATTCTAAATAGGAGGTGCAGGCATGTATTGCTTACCCTCAGAGAATGGTCAAAGGCGCCTAGCCTTGTAAGGGATTGCATATACCCGAGAAATTTGACCGGTGGTTGCTAAGACCGAGTGGCCGAGGGGTACAGGCATCAGCCGCGAAAGCTGAGTACGTGGGTTCGATCCCCACCTCGGACATAGGTGATCTTGGTCGTTTTTCTTTGGTATATGACATCTAATATTTATAATTTATATAGTATTAAGTAGTGTGACTACTGGAGAAAAATTAAAAGTACAAATCAAAATATTTAGTTAATAAATAATTTGATTTGTACTTTCGCAATATGTTCAATAGATGGCAGCACCAGTTCTCTCTAGCTATTCTAGAAAACTGTAAAGTATTCTAAATAGGAGGTGCAGGCATGTATTGCTTACCCTCAGAGAATGGTCAAAGGCGCCTAGCCTTGTAAGGGATTGCATATACCCGAGAAATTTGACCGGTGGTTGCTAAGACCGAGTGGCCGAGGGGTACAGGCATCAGCCGCCAAAGCTGAGTACGTGGGTTCGATCCCCACCTCGGACATAGGTGATCTTGGTCGTTTTTCTTTGGTATATGACATCTAATATTTATAATTTCTTCTTAAATATATTAAAAGGCAATTCTTTCATTGTGTCTGACAGAATATTATAAATCTTTATAGCCATGCAGTACGAATTTTGTCGTGATAACGCTAGATTGGTTTTCGGTAGATCTAACTTATACCTATGTGTACCTCGTTTAGATGTAGTGACTCTTATATCAAACAGGTCTATGTGTTTCTTCACAAAAATGCACATTTCGAACACATACAAACACGGAAGTGGCAATATATGTTTCGATTGGAAAAGTGGTTTACAGTGGTCTAAGAAATCTGCTCCACATAAAGTGCGAATGCATTTTTTTTGGATCTTGAAAATTATTTCAGCATCCGTGGAGTTTCCCCAAAGTATGAGACCATATCGTAATATTGATGCCACATACCCATGATATGCATATAGAGCTGCTTCTTCTGAAACAACGTTCCGTAATCTATATAAGACATACACAAAACGCTCGAGTCGTATGCGTAAATCATCAACATGACTTTTCCAATTACAGAAACAGTCCAATGTGATGCCTAAAAATGTCACAGATTTTACCTCTTCAATTGATTGATTATTATATGATATATTAAGGTTTTTCAATTTACTGGTTTTTATTTACTCAAGAGCGTAAATCAATTTCATTACCACTCCAAATTACCGTGTTCCAAAAACACTTTGTTCATTAGAAAAATCGTCTGCGAATCCATTATTATGACTAATAATATTTCCGAAACATGCATCGTACGACACGAATTATGCATTTGCGCTTAAAGGAAACGAAATAGGGTCGATATTCCATCGCGAATACTTGGCGGTTTCAGCGTTTTTCAAAACTCTGAATTTGTGTAGCGCCTCTGAAAAGCCTTTGTAGCCGCTTGATGCCAATTGGCAGTCTAACCTTAGTGCTTGTAGGAATCCGCTGCAGCGCTTAAAGGTTGTGGTGCCGATCAATGCGGGCTTGCGCGCGCACGGTATGACGTCATAGTCGCCGGGCGGGCCGAAATGCCGTTTTGAAATCGACAAAATACAATAAGATGTTAAAACATTATTAGGTTGTAGTATGATTAGTACTAGAAGTTTGTTCTTTTAATTAAGAGTCGATGAACAAAAATTGAAAAAGAGATGGATATCTCAGTAGTTTAGTTAACAATATAGGAATTGAGCTTTTTTAAACATATCACTTTATAATATTTTCCCGAATTTCCGACAGAATTTTATCCTAGTTGAACGACTTTGCAATAAACTTTAAAAATGAGAGCAGCTATCAGCTGACCTTTCACTTTAACATAAAAATAGTCCTTGGTATAAAGGCTATTCATTGTATATCTACTATTTGATTAGTTAAATTTAGTTACATAACTAAGATTTTTTTTAAACTCACGCCTCTAAATAAGCTGACAGAGTGAGGCGAATAGATTTAGATTTATTGATATAATATCAGTTTGCAGTACAAATTATGTAGTCTAGTTTAATCTGTATGAATTTAAATAACTATTTTATTATTTTTAACGTACGCCAACAAATTGAAGCCTTTAAAATACTATAGTAAAGTGGAATGTACATTAAATTCGTAGTTACGTGCCATAAATTTTGTTTCACAAACATTTTAAAGTGCAGTTTATGTTTGCGCTTCCGTGTGCCTACACTTTATGGTAGTTATTTGGCCGCGCAAACGTTTAATTTGTCCATTAGTTGACGCTTTAACTATTTGCCTTTGTAATGAATAAAATAAATTCGTTTAATTAAATAGCTCGCACATTCGGCTTATGAAGTTATTTTATTTATCATGCGCAGTGATCGGATCTAGGATGCAATTTGGGATGAACGACCTCAAACGTTATGCTTATCGTTGTTATGTTTCGGGATTTCTTATCTCCTACCTTTTCGCCTTAAACGTATTGCATCCAACATTCATATACTAGGTGTGTATAATTGAAGATATTTAATTGTTAATCGTATGGACTTGTGCATACCGTATATGTACCTATAACTATTTATTTTATTTAAGACTGACCATCGCGATTCAGCGCAGAAATGCTGCAAGCGTGATGGGCACCTTTGCGTCGAGAACCAATTGGGGCGGTTTAGATTTTAGATCAGTAGCTTCTTTTAAAGGTGCATTCAGATCAAACGAACATTCGCTATTTTAACCCCCCACTCTTGGAAATTCGATCGTCACACAAAACGTGATTGGATGATTGCGTAGTGCGGGGGATAGAATAGCGAATGCTCTTTTGGTCTGAATGCACCTGAAGGGTTTTTTCAGATTTCATTTTATTTTAGTTGTTATTTTAAAATTAAATTCACAATTTTTTTTAATATTCAGTTTTTAGTCAACATTATTCTAAGGTAGTTATTGTTTTCAATTAATAAATGGAGTATCCTTTTATTTAATGGTACCTCACTGTTGAACTTTGATAAGGGCGATATCGAATTACTTCGTTGTGGCTGTAACGCCCTAATTCATAACTGGCACAGTAAACTTTTGTTTGGCATAAAACAATTTATTAAGAAAATTTGTTACTTTCTGTTTTGGTAATAATTGGTATTGTTCATTAGTAGATTAATACAATTGTTGGACGCTTATTTTTCTCTCTTTAGAGAAATAAAAAACATAAATGGATACCATCAAAGTTCGGGAGTGGATCTGGTGTGCTGCTGTGGTCTGGTGGTCTGGAAAAAACTGTAGGTCTATCACTGTCACTCTAACGAAGGTGTTATTGGGATAACTGACACAGATGCCCGAAATTTACTTGTTTTAAATTCGCGGTAGGTAGGTAGTCATATTGTGTTGGGCACGAGGCACATTCATGTACTATGTCAATCTTTTAGTAAAGAAAATAAACAAAAAGATTCTATTCGTTTATTTTTTTACAGATTAATAGTACGTACTCGACAGTTCGATTACATAATTATACCTTTAACAGGTCACTGGGCTCTTCATACTAAAGATTGACAGCTTAAGTTACAACATGCTGCTAATACGATGTATTTTATAATAATTATTAAATCAAGCTGGATTTCTAATTATTATAATAATATTGCCCCTCACTTAGTTTTGTTGTTAGATTATTATAATACTGGCGCCTGGTTTCTTATAATTGATTATCGACACTTTTATTTTAATCACTATTTGTGTAAGATATTTTTATTGTTATCAATATTACTGTTGCTCAGGCCGTAGTAAAAGATAAGATCTATATCTTTACAGATTAGTTAGAAGGTCAGAACTGATTATAATCGTTTTTTAATAGAACAAGTTCTATCATTTGATAATTTACAGGTTTTAGGTGACAACTAAACAAAATTAAAATTATAGAAACAGGTAGGTACGCAGACCGTAAATAAAACTGTGATCTTTATACCTACTATTAGTCGTACAAAAAAATGCAATAGAAAAGTTTGTGAACCTCTGGTCTCTGGCTTTGCCTAAGTAATGCCTATTTTTTTTACAAAATCTAATTTAAATGTACTTATAGTATTAATAATACCTGCCTTAATATTAATAAAACCTACTTTATAATTATCCGACTTCAAACAAAGAGGAGATTCTTAATTCGACTGTTTGTTTTTTGTACGTATGTTTAACACAATTCTCGGAGATATCGAATCGAGTAACTTACTCGATTCGATATATCCGAGAATTGTTAACCGATTTGAAAAAAAAAACATTTTTCATCATTCACCAAAAAACGTAATAGTTTATTTATACTTTATAGGTACAATAAAAAATTCCGATCCATTAATTCAAGCATTTATCGCAGGTAATAAAAACTAAGTAAATAATGATTCGGTTTGGTTAGTAAATGATCCGCAGTGTAACAGTGATTGATAAAAACCGTGAGTCAGATGAGTCACTAATGAAAGTCAATCTATGCGTGTACGCACGATTCATTGTCTATGAATTAGAATTTGGCGGGATCGTGTAAAGCTATGATCACATGGAATGAGTAAATCAATGAGAGTGTAAGTTAACTTTTTAGATTATTTCGTGTGTTCTTGCATTAATTAAGCAGAGTTACAGTTAGACTATAAACGCTTACATACTATAGAGTCAGTGGCGTAGCGTGCCTTGTCGGGGCCCCGTATAAAATTTTTTTGGAGGCCCTTATGTGGAGGTAATATAAATTAGAAAGTTTTTATTCTTTTTCCTTACACATTTTGGGGGCCCCGTATAATTGATACGGCAGATACGGCGGTATCTACGCCCCTGTATAGAGTATAGATGTCGATTACTAAGAACATTTAATAGTTCAGAAATTACCCTTATACCTATAATTATATGATATAACCAATGACCATCTATCGAAAAAATGGCGAGTCATATTAACAAAGATTAATCTATATAACTATCGAAAATTCATTCTTAAATCTCGCAGACTATGTTATGGTTAATTAATATAAGAACACTCAAAGGACTTGGTAACTGACGTTACAATCTTTTTTTTTTGCTTTTTTTTTATCCGCCAATAAAACTGTCCTCAGTTTGACGGAGTATTGTTGTGTAAAACCATGTAACTTGTCACTACATAGTATAATATACAGTCACTTTTTCTGTCCCAATGTCCCTTTGTACGCTTAAATCTTTAAAACTACGAAACGGATTTTGATGAGATTATTTTTTATTGGTAGAGTAAGAGGAAGGTTTTTATATAGGTATAGTACCCGTGCGCAGCCGGAGCGGGTCGCTAGTATTAAATAAATTAAATTTTCCATTTTTTGTAAGCTCTTCAACTATTTTGTTGTGCTTCAGTTTCACTCTTTGAATTGCCAGTTTTTTTTAGTGTCATATCGTTAAGCTTGCCGCAAATATCGAAAATCGTAGGATTTATCTAAGAAAAACCGTGTGTAACAACCCGTATTCGATTAGGTCACGTCCGAAACGGCAAACAATACGCAGACTAAACAGTGAAGTCAATCCGTATCTGCGCGGGCGCAATTATTGTGTAGACAAAGACCGGTTAATTAAAATGACTGTCAATGTAGTACCCGGAAGCATTTGATTTTGAATTTGCCGCGATTCAATAAGATGTCAGAAACATTTTTTAATTTTCCAAAGAAGTCTGTATCTTCTACGTCGCAATAATCGTGACAACCATAAGTCTCAATTCGTTGAAGTGCACTCCTGGTCGGTCTTGTGCTTTTTTTAGCGAACCTTGGAATGAGTCATTTGTGACTGCAAAAATCAAAAGTATAAAGGGAAATAATCTGATAATGAGTATATTTACCGACAGACTTTACACATGCATTTTTGATGACAGAAGGAGTAAATTACAGTACAGTGTAACAATTTTAATCGTGCAGGCATATATTAGTGAGCTATGACGATTTTTTTTAACACGTTCCCGGACAGTACGGCTGTAGCCGTCGCGTAGTCATTTGTTTCCTTTGGCCTACGACAGCTATGACGTCAGTGTGTCCGCGAATGAGTTAATATATCAGTAAAGTTTATGTGACATTGTACTCTCAAAATGTGGCTAGGGAAACACCTTTCAAGTTTGTCGGTATACTAATTTCTACCATGTAGATTTATTTACACGACCTTGTTGTAACAGTTCCAGGGTTCTGTAGACATATATTTGACGCTTTGAACACGTCTTATTTAGAGAGTTTTCAATGTGATTACGTTCATATCAGGTAACTACCTATTACCTGATATGAATGTCTAAGAATACATTTTATGGGGCAAATATTCGGCATTTTTATTTCGTCATTGTCGTCTCGGCAAGTATTGTTTTAACGGATGACTCTTAAGAGTGTTATTTTTATGTAAACGTAATTCATATATTTCATAAATTCAGTAGCTATCTACTCGGCCTGCCGTTTTGGTAATAATAGCGGTACGACAATGACGAATCCGAGCGGTTAAAATGCTCCTCGAATCACCCTATGGTGATATTGGTGATCGACAGTCGTTTTATTCGCATGTATCGCCATCGTTTATAGGGAACCGGATCAACTGTTTGTTTTTCCAGTGATTTCAGCGATTGTGTGTCAAATTAGTACCCTATAACAATGGAATAAGGTCTAAAAGTATCTTTGATGATGAGCATACGAGCATATGTCAGTTAAGGTCCATTTAGACCAAACGAGCATTCGCTCATTCTATCCCCTACTCTACGAAATCAACGAATTTCGACGAGACACGTTTTGTGTAACAGATGCATTTCGTAGAGTGGGGGATAGAATGAGCGAATGCTCGTTTGGTCTAAATGCACCTTCAGAAAGTGGACATAGTTTTGATTTTTTATTTTTAAGTTAAGGTTTGAAGTCGATAGAACAATGTCTCGAATTATTACTATCGGTAACTACTATCGCCATCAGATAATTATATCTAATCGGTCAGAGTGCTCAAAAATATATGACCAAGCACTCTCGAAAAAAAATCAGATTTTTTTCCTCGAATCGGATGTCGGTCCCATAGTAAAAGTTCATTAAAATTACCTCAGAATTAACCCTCTAAAATTTTAACTGTGAATAAAAAAATCAACCTGTAGGTTGGTGATGAAATTTGATTTTCGTACCGCTTTCGTATCTTCTCATAATGACAATAAACATGAAACGGCATTAAATCCCATATATTATTATTAATCATAATATCTACGAAAAATGTGCGAGTGCATAAAAATTCACTAAAAAATACCTTTTCTTAAGTTGAAAACGGTAGTGCACGTATATGGTCTTTTTAGGATAATATAAAATCTAAAAAAAAACGTAAAATCGGAATGTATGTAATAATATCTATTCAAACCATCTAAGTATTTACATGAGGATCTTATGTAGGTATGTATTTGATCTTAACTTTATGTAACTAATTTGTAACAGTACCTACATGTAAAATAAAAATTTCAACGATGCGTTAAAACATTTAAACCAAATCGTCAGTGGTAAAATCGATTTTATAAACTTAGAACATAATGTCGATTTAACATACCTAGTATCAGAGATGCAATCACGCTCATTAGGTATTGAAAAGAACGCCCGCGATAAAATATTATTATTTCCATATTTTACGTCAGGCTTTTCCCGAAGTTACTCCTGACGAGGATCCTCTTAATGGGTCGAAACATGTCGAGTAATCATCGACTACCACGTAACCACATGAAACGTATTACATAATGTGTTAATATTTTTATAGGTAGTATTTTACTAGTACCTATTCATTTATTTATCTATCTTTCAAATCGACATAATCACAGAATCCCGGATTAGGAACAAATAATACAAATCGATCTAAATCTATGTTTAAAATGAATGCCATTGACGCACGTTTCGTGCTTTGATAAAAGTGTCGCATTGCATTGACGTAATTCGGTATATAATGAAGATATAAAACCGATTTTAATTTATCTGATAAATGATAAAGCTCAGTTTAAACGTGAATTTCATTTTCCGTTGTGGGAATGCAAACACTTGTAATTTTAACTACTTATTCATTTATGAAAAGGGTTGGTGTCGTAAAAGGACGCTTTATTTATTTTATTAAATATTATTGAGTATGATTCAGCGAATTATCGCAGAAGAACCGATGGTTGTTACTGTTGCGATAATTCAATACCTTACAGTAAATTGTGGAGTTGAGGTTAGGGAATGCCGGTTACCGATTATAATATTAAGGCCTAATTCAAATCGGTAAATTACCGTTAAAAATATGCAGTTGCATATCGGTAGTTACCGATGCCGGCGCAAGGCGATTCTATGTTTTTTTTCGTATTGCCTTAAACCGTGTTAATTAAAAAAAATCGGCTGTGACAGACGGACAGACGGACATGACGAATCTATAAGGGTTCCGTTTTTGCCATTTTGGTTACGGAACCCTAAAAATACCTTTCATTTTAGCTTCAATTTATCATCTTTCTTGTATCATGCCGCATTTTTCTTCAATTGCTAGTTGAGTAACATAAATAAATATTTATTCAAAAGCCTATTTGATAACAATTGACGCACGGAAACCAATATCAAACTAATAAGACTTAAGTGTTATTTGTTTTAGGGTTACTTAAGACGTTTTAGAGTAGCCTTATACTATCTATGAAGAGTCGAAGAGTGTCGTATGAGTAGTGATAGCATTGTTGGAACGCTTAATCTTCCAAGGACCGTCATTAGCAGATTAGGAATGCGACGGTTGAGTTATAAGTAAGTAATTATGTTTTCTATTTACCTAAAGTCGATTAAAGTCAATTTAATATTCAAACAGACAATTCAAGGAATTTTTAAAATAATCCGTATTTACCGGTACGTACGCACATTAGAGAAATTGGTAAAAAAAAATGGGAAATTAATTCATTTCTTTAGTTATTTTAGGTAGGAGTGTGCCTCCGACTGGTGTCAGTCCCATTATTTTTTTTAAGTCGTTTTATAGTTTTAACTTTAAACGTTATGTTGAATTGGTGATGGTCAGAAAGAGTACCTATACCTACCTAAATTTATAACATAGGTATTAAAGTGTTTTTTTTATACAACAAACTTTAGTACCTATTTAAATATGTCATCACGCACTATTAATCAAAAAATCCCAATCAAAAATTGGAAATGTCTAAAAGCTGAACTTACTCGGGCAAGTTGTTGTTGCAAGTTTTGAGACAAAACTATATATGCAAGAAATAGTTGCAGATATTTGCCACTCGCTCTTATATACATAGTTACGTCTCAAAACTTGCAACGATAACTAAAATAACTTGCCCGTGTAAATTCAACTTAAGGAACTAAAATTGCATTTTTTTTGTAATACTGTGTAATGAAACTAATGCCACCTTAAAATATACCTACTTAGGGAGTGCAAATGCAAAATCCGTGAAAAGCATTGGCTCTAAGTCAGGATAAGCAATTAATTAATTAAAGTTTTCAGTATGTGGCACTCACAGTTTTAGAACCACTGCCCGGTTTGACTTTAAAAGTAAAAACTTAAAAAGTGCCTTCACACGACGCGAGTGATCACTTGTCAAAATGTTCATAAATATGACAAACGTGTCAGACAATATGCGGCGCCCTTAAGTCTGAATATGTAAATTGCATTCCACATTGAGTTCATAACCGTATGATATCTATTAGCCATATTGCCTGCATTCTGCATTTAAGTACGGTATTTCATTAAGCCAGCTTGGAATGCTATGCACATCGTATATAAAGATTATGCAAAGTTTCCCCAAGAACGCCCCGGTTTAAATACTCTGGGGAGTACTGAAGTAATCCATTTAATTTTTCATTCGAAATCGACTAGTTGGTTGTAACTTTGCCTGTTTTTATAATATTTTGTCATGATGTCGTATCTCCTATAATTACATTTCGGAATACATATTCTGTGAATTTCAGGTAGTTCATTTTGGTTCATACCATAAACAAAACCTCACATTTATTTTCTTTTGAAATCGATCGGTTAATACCTTGTCATTCAACTGACGTCGCGAACCAACTTCTGACGCATGCGCGTCTGGCTAATGTCTATCCCGTACGAATATAGATGAGTATTGGCTTATACGTATTTTCGTGGTCCGTCGTGATCTATTCAACGCGGCCGTCTTACTTTATCGCTGGAATTCATGACAGAGCAGCCAGCCGATTTTGTCGCATAGCGACATGATAACGTTTACGCTCTATAAACATTTGCTTAGTTAAGAGTTAGTATGCGGCTTTAGGTATTATGGAAAAATAAATTAGGATAGATATGTAGCATGCGATTGTCGTCAGTGTAATATGCTTTGAACTGAAAGACAGCGCCGCGCCGCTCGGATCGGGCCGCGTTGGAGTGAGGTTGGCGGTTGGCCTCGACGACGGGCTCAGTCAGAAAAACGGACTCAACCCGCGCGGACGCGTGGCGCCGGTGCTTGTAGTTTTTTAGTTTTGACAGTTGGCGCGTTTTTCGGTTAAACTAGGTATTTTTGTGAAAATCATAGATTTAAGTTCGTGTAATCTGTGTATTTTCTGTTTACATTAGTGTACGACTAGTCATTTGTGAATTTTCCGTGTTGGCTGTGAATAGTGATTGCCCGCCGAGTGTACAGCAGTCTTTGGAGTGTACAATTTTACATTGTGATTTCTCTTGGAATATTGTTTTTGTGGACCGCCGGCCGCGAAAGAGGTAAACGGAACTTTCTTTTTGGTAATACGGATCTTTTTGAGTGAGTTTAGTGATTTGGAGGCTTAGAAATTCTTGCAAGTTTCCAAATTTAGCAAAGGGGCGTCGAGCGGGCAGTTTCCACGGTGGACTCATTAGATTACACATTAATCGGGGTGTACAAGGTGATTTTATAGCGAGTGGAAACCGTGCGCCCGGCCGGGAGAGCAGAAGACAGCTGTGGTATACGGGCGTTTTCACAAATTGTTGTTAGGTCGAAAATCGCATGTCCCATGACTTTTTAAGTCATTTTCTTAAATACTACCAAGACTTATGATAAATTGTTAATCGTGTATCCATGTATGATTTATAAACTTTTTACTGAACCTAAAATAGTGCAGATAATAGTGTATAATTCTAAATTAAACCCAAATAAATAAAAAGAATCGTCTAATTTTGACGTGTCCCATACCAGTCTTGCCAAGTTTGAAGTAAGAAAAATAATACTTTTTCAAAACTAATTCAAAATAAGGGGCATTCTACTGGTCAGAAATAAACTTAACTTTAATTCTAACCCTTAAAACATAGTAGTAAAGTTCAAATTTAATTAAAAAGAATGGGTTTTGTCTTGTCCGGCGAAACAGCGTATAGCGGAATTCCTATACTACGTCACCGCATTTTTAATAGCTTGGCAACCTTAAACCAAAGCAATATGAAGAAATTTTGAATTATAGCAACATTTTTAGCCTAAGACAACCGCCGTTGAGTTTTAAAATACGGCAGTCCGCGTGAAACATGCATAAAATACGGTCGCGTGTCGCTGAGTCAAAAACTGAAGTTCCACCTACACAACTGATTTTGATAAGGTAAGTGAATCTTCTACTTAAAACTGTTTAGTGAGTTGCATTTGTTGATTAATCGTTGTTCCAAATAAAGAGCGAAATCGACTGAAAATGTGATACTTTATTTGCAATTACATTTTAATGTTGTGCTGTCGTGAATACGTTACCTCCATTACACCACTATAGCGTGAATTGAACAAAAAAGTAGCGTAATGGAATTCTAAGGCTTATTTCATAACGAGGATGGGTAGAATTGAAGTGGAAATAGATAGTAAAATTTAGTACGTAAAAAAAAAAACTAGTACGAATTGTTTTTTTATTTTATTCAGAAATTTATCTTAATTCTCATCTCTCATGATAATGTACCTCACCGTGTTAATAGAAATAAGGTGCAATAATCCTTGCAATGTGAACATTGCCTTACAATCCTAAACGCCACTTTGTGTTCTAGTTAACGCCACTGGCCTAAAATGTCCTATTAGGACTGTGATTTATTTCCTTAGATATTGTAAAACTTTCAAAGGATATTAGGATGTTAACTTATTTAAAGATATTCTACTTAATAACTGTTGAAGTTTGTTAAATATTTGTTTATAAATATTAGAAGATTGTGAAGCTGTGGACAAAAATTAGAGTCAAAAGTACTGAAAAGTAGTGTTAAGGAAAGATTTTTGATAAAACTGTATTGTTCTGTAATCATTTTTAAGTATTTTGTTTTTTTTTTTCAAAGCTTGTTCTATTTATTACCGATTAATGAAATGTACAACACTTTTAAATCTTCCGTTTTTATTTAAATGCATTGCAAAATCAGTGACGTAATGGAACCTCTGCCCATCCAACAGGAGATATTTTTCAGTATATTTACTGAACTTATACAGATATCTTAATATATTTAGTAGTTTTGTGTTGTTCAAACAATAGACTATCAAATAAGCTTCACTTTAAAATAATTTAAAATATTTTCAAAAGTGGAACTCCACATACGTCACCAACAAGCATTTGTGAAAACGCCCATACGTAACGAGTAAAAATAAATACAAGGCATTATCGGGCGAGACAAGCCACGCCGGCTTGCCGTCGCCTGCGCGTATTATTAGTGCTTATTATAAGGTACGACATTGGCTAGTATCTTAGGTTATGTCCAGGTCATTCCGCTGTCACTAAAAACGTCATTACGCTCTTAGGCAGTATGGGCTCAGTGCTTTCGCCTGTCCACAAGGACTAACAAAAAAAAAACAATTTACTCATGCAATTCTTATTAGAATGGTACAACTTCATGTTACAATGATTTGCCATTATGGGGTTGATATCAACGGATATGTTGTTAAAACCTTGTTTTAGGGTAGATATAGATTTGTCAACTCATATAGAGATACCCTTTATTGAGGCAAAATCAGCAAAATCTATGGTAAATATAACCTATAAAACTATTCCTATAAGATTCCATTCTGCTAAAAGGCCTCAATCTTTGGCTAAACTCCACAATAAACTTTGAATATATATATAATGAATAGGGAGAAGGTACCACTTGATTGTGAATAAAAATGAATTCTATTTGCGCCAATAGACATACAAGTTATTTACAGTCATAAACATTACAAAATCCATACATTTAGAACTGCACAAATATTCAGGAAAGAATGAATTACTGTTTGTTTCCATATGGCAAAGGTTGTTATTTATTAATAAATATTGTTTACTTTGATTTTACTTTACCTGTTTTGAACATTTTATTCATACTAGTTTATGAAATGTTGGTGTCGAAACTGTTTCCTTCTATAAAATTATCATCATATGCTCAGTGACATCGGAGATTATAACATCCTTGTGATTCTACTAGTGTGGCCCTAAAAGTTGACATACTCAATTATCACTCTCCAGAAAATAGGTGAGTCTTTTCACACATAAGTGATAAAATTGCTAGTGAATGTGGTTAAAATCTACAACATTTAGTTTTTAATACACAGGTTGTGTCGGTTTTAAGCATTATACAAAACTTAGCTTCCAAGTACACTTGTGTTGTGTTTATAAAAAACATTGTCAGAACTAATTGGTACGCTAAACTGTCTATAAAATTTGAAACTACTTTACGAAATCCTCAGATACTTCATACTTTAACTGTTAAATTAGAGGTATTTTAATGATACTTGATTGTCAGATTATCACAAATGAAATATTTGTTTCTTGGTCAAGTTTGTTCGATATGCATTTAAGTATCTGTATATTTATTATAATTAGTTATTAGCTTAGTATCCACAACACACAGTCTGGAACTCCACTATCAAAAATATGCTAAGCAATCAACTATTTTAAAGTATACTCCAAATAGTTGTGACATACATACCCATCACTACACACTCCAGCCGTTAATCAAACTTATAAACTACATGGATTTATGTTAAGATTGTCCTGTGATATATAGTATACACGGTGGAATTTAATCGGTGAACAGGAACCCATTTTTCTAATTCAGTAATCAATGGCGGTCACGTTTATGTAATACTTAAGTGGAACCAAGTTTTTTTTTTAGCATAACTAATTTTTATGTTGAAATTAAACTTTAATTAAAATTTATTGCCACCCTACTAATGGTTTAGTCTGAAAAGTTTAATACCTCTTTTCAAACTATCAGCCATGCATCGCTCTTATTTTACATAGGAATAGAGTCTATCACAAAAATTAAAGCATGTGAGTGGTTATTGCTCATTTATGTTTTAAGTTTCTATGGCTGATAGTTTGAAAAGAGGTATTAAACTTTTCAGACTAAACCATTAGTAGGGTGACAATAAATTTTAATTTCAACATAAAAAAAAATTGTGCTAAAAAAAAACTTGGTTCCACTTAAGTACTACATAAACGTGACCGCCATCGATTACTGAATTAGAAAAATGGGTTCCTGTTCACCGATTAAATTCCACCGTGTATATATATATTAACCCTCTTATTCATAAATATCTCCTTATAAAGCCACTAAGTATTGTTTATGTATACCTACACTACTTCAATATTAGTACATTGTGCATCAAGGGAGGTAATTACGGAATTACTAACGAAAGTGTTAGAGGCCGCTATGCATGCAAGTAATGGAGCGCTTAGACAGCAAGTGTGATAAAAATTACCATTAACATCCAGTAACATTCATCATAGTTATAGTAATGACATGTTTTTCCTATCTTATCTATTGGGCTAAACATGAGGAAAATTAGTAAAATACCAATGAGTACAGTAATAGAGTCATTTTAAGATATTTGGCAGGAGGTACAAAATATCTGTCTGCTGAGTGTTAATGACTATTGCAATAGTAAAATATAGGTATTGTTCAGATGTTCAAATAATTAGTATGACAACAGGATAGGTTGAAACTAAAAAAATGATTTTACTTGAACAATAGGTAGTTTCTTGTTAATAAATCTGATCTGAAAACTGTCTCAAGTGTCTCAACAAAATATCACTTCCAATTTTTGACTTGCAATTGCGATTTGTAACAATTTCAATGAAATATTAAAAAATGTTATAATAATTTTTCTAACCAATTTTTTTTTTAAATATTATTTAGATTCATACTTTTGAGAGCCTCAACAACAGAATTCCATTTTTCTTTTAAAGAGTAAATACAATTACAAATATTAGATGGACATTTCTATTATTTATAATATAACTTATAGTATGCTATGAAATATATTGGCCCTAAAGAAAAAAACCTAGTTTACCAACATTAAAACGTGTACAATAATGTCAAGAATATACCTACATACATAAATAAACAACCATACATTCGGGACAAAATTTTGTTTGATAAGCATATCACTACATAGTATAAAATAAAGTCACTTTTTCTGTCCCTATGTTCCTTTGTACGCTTAAATCTTTAAAACTACGCAACGGATTTTGATGAGATTTTTTTTAATAGGTAGAGTAATTCAAGAGGAAGGTTTTTATGTAGATATAGTACCCATGCGAAGCCGGGGCGGGTCGCTATAAATATATAAATCTCACATACAGGGATTCAAACCTAGAACCTCCAGCTTTATAGGCATGGTGATTGCCTACTGATTACTGTGACCTGTCAAACAAACCATTTTTATTACAAATAATAACTTAATTAACTAATTGTAGGAACAAAGTTGTTGATTGTTTACAGTAATTAATTTTTACCATTATTTAATTAGAGAAGTAATGATAAGAATATAAAGAAATCATTGTCCATGTGGCCACAAGCTTGAATGACACAATTATGTATTTAAACATCATTCTTTCCTTATTTAAACGCCTTTTACACTTGCCCTAATTAACATACAATTTTAATTTGATCTTCGATCCACAAGAATGTAACATCAGATACCAATTCTTCCTAAATTAATTAACTGGAATTAACCATCCATGAAGGTCGCCGGGACACGCTGGATGCAGGTCGCATCTAACCGGTACATGTGGAGGTACAGAGGGGAGGCCTATGTTCAGCAGTGGACGTCTTATAGCTGAGATAATGATGATGATGATGATGATGATGATGATGATGATGATGATGATGATGATGATGAACCATTCATGTTTAGCTATAAGGCTAGGTCAGGCTTACGGAAACTAACTTTGGTAAAATTATTTAAAAACTCACCGAAGACTTAACCCAGACTGACAACTATTATTTAATACAACAGAAATAAAAACAAACATAGTAACAAACAAAATAGGAATATATACATTGAAATAGGAAACTCTGGTAGCCCGTATCACAAGCGGGACCAACAGTAAACGTCCAACTGCCGCCCGTATCCTTAGCGGGGACAGTTGGATTCATCCACAGTTTAAACAAAAAAAAAAAACCCAGACAGACATACTTGGTAACTGACGTTAAGGCTGGGTCACATCGGATACACGTGCGTAAAGGTTACATTAGACGTACGTGTGCGCGTGACGTGCACGTGCAAGCGGTGTGCCATTTACACAAGCATCTTGTGTGGCTTGGCCTTTACAGTCTCGTGGATTTGTCCATGCTGAGTCTAGTCTAGAAATGTGTGGGTAAAGTTTGTCGGGATACTGATTCCCACCTTGTATTTCACTTTCCGAACAGATGATATTTTTGTTCCTAATTGTATTCATATTTTATTTGGCGGCTGGCCAGGGTGTATCGGCATTAATTTAGTCTGGTAAGTACTTTACCATAAATCTTGTTATATCCTATTCAAATACAAGGAATTGGAATTTATTATGGATCATTTGATCTGTTAGTTTGGCGGTCAAGTTGGGACCATTGCCATTTGAAGAGCGTTTCTCAAAAAGTTTACACACTTAAGGCTGAGCCGCACCGAATGCGTGTGTAGCACGTGTGCGTGGCGTGCGCGTTGTAGTGCATGTAAATATCATATTATTATTGAAAATGCACACGAACGCCGTGATAAAAGGCCTGGGGGACTACCATGACGTTACTAATTGGATTCAGTGTAGGTTCTGGGAAAGGGACAGTGATATACGACTCGTATAGCCTTGTCCCTTTCTCTCGACCTAAACTGAACCGATAGATCAGATATTTATGAGCACTCTGGCCGCTCCGATATATCTGAACGCCTACCGCGAACCACGATCGACGTGTGTCCCTGTCACACTTACGTTAGAATTTACTAGTGCGATAAAGAGGCAATACTTCGTTCGTGTTTAGGCCCTCTGATGGCGACCGTACATCATCATCAGCCTATGATAGTCTACTGCTGGACGCAGGCCTCTCCTATTAACTATGCGTATAAACACATTAGGAGGTAAATACCCATAATCGCCACGCTGGGCAACCGGATTGAAGATCGCAGTAGTGTATCCACTATTATGACGCTGCTGCCCATCAATCTTTTAACAAATAATGGTCAGTGACACTTCAATCCCTTAGTCGACTCTTACGACACCCGCAGGAGGAGTTGGGGTGGTGACAAATGTATTCTTATTGCCGTCACCACACGGCATGGCGACCGTACAGCGTGTCCCAATTGGAACGAGTGTTTCAATATCCTTTGTCATATTCCTTGGGAGCCATTTGGCAGTGGGGTTGGGTAGTTATGTAACTTGTCGGCCAAGTACAGTCAGACGGAGCCGCTATTTATTTTAACATATATCTAAGAAATACCTACTTCAAATTAAAGGCCAAGCCACGCGGGATGTTGCACACGCATTTGGCGTGGCTCGGCCTTAATCTCGTATCTCAGCTCAATTAAGAGAATCTATCACGAACTACATGCTGCCTCTCTACCACATTTGAAAATAAATAATAATAAATTCGTATAATATCGCACTTGTAAATTCATATCGCACATGTATGAATTTACAAGTGCGAGAGAGAGACAACACGACGAACGTGATAATATAACATTGTCCATAAATATATATTGTTTAAAGATTCGTGTAAGTGTGAATTGTGATTATGGTAAAAAAACTTCTATCATGGAAATTAAAAGCCATCCGTGGGGAGAAAAATAATCAAATTTTACGCGAGCGCATTCGAACCTAAGCGCTAGTTTTATGAAATTCATAATCATAACAGTAAATATAAGTAGAGAAAACTTTAAACCTGACTTTATGCGGGCGAATTCAATTTATTTTAAAACCCGTTTTTATTGCTAATTGCGAGCAGTTTACTGCTTTTTATATTATAGAGTGAAATAAACAATTCGTTTCCTAACTAAAGTATTTGTTTTGACGTCATCACACTTTATAACTGCTGTAGTTTCACATAAAATTACAATTATAAGTTGCTGTTTTTGAAAAGAACTATAAAAAAAAATGAATTTTATGAAGCAACTGCCGAAACCAAGCTCGATCTTAAAACACGAACGAAGTGAGTGTTTTAAATCGACACGAGTTCAAAAAGCCTACGTTTCAACACGAATATCATGTCATACAATATTTTACAATGCAGTTGTAATATGAAATAATGTAATCTACCAAAATTACGAATAGTTCGACTGCATATATTCCGCTTTATCGAATGCCACCTATATAAAATGTCGATATCTATAAAAAATTTCGTACTGTAACAGAAATTATGCCATTATGGGCTCGTGCACAAATCATGTGAGGTTTTTTTTGCTACTTTTTGACCCCCCCCTCCCCCATGGTGATGTTTGGTGAGTTTCTTGGCTAGCCCCCCCCCCCCCCCCCCTAGCAGTCTCACGTGTATTTTTCTCATTCAACTTTTCACGTTTTCTAGCCGAAATTCACAATATTTCTTAGTTTGTTCATCTTAGAAAAATACACGCGAGGTCTCCTTGTACCCCCCCCTCCCCTACCGTGATCTTTCGTGATGTTTTCTTGGACCCCCTCCCCCCCTATAGCACCTCGCGTGATTTATGCACAAGCCCTATGCCATAAGCGATTTATCTTTATAAATTTTCATATTACTTTTCTGCACGGTCAGGTTGGTACATTAAAAAAAAACTAGATTTCCGGTGTTATTCAATTTTAGTTTACGGTGTTTCTATGAGATTTTTTTACGGGTTTTTATTGTTCATTGCCATCACCACTTTATTTTCCGTTTTATAAAAGCAAACGATACTACTATTAATACTATTATTTTATTTATTTGGGGCATCAACAGCAGTACATGACAAATTTACAAAAACTGAGTGTACAGTAAACAAAGCCAATAAAAGATGTCCACAAAAATATTATGCCAGAATAGCAGACAAACATGCGTCTGCTACAAGATAACCGAAAATGACTCCACTATTTATACGCAGTTCGTCAAAAATTTGGGGATGGTAATGAATGACTTAATTTGTGCGACGGAATAATCGCATAGAACTACCCTTTACTATGAGAACAGAGCGTTCAATCTAAGCATGTACATGGATTCATGCTGTTCTACCAGTTTAATATGCGCCAAGCCACAATGCAGCCATCAACTGCACCTGAGCTCGACGCCGTCTAACGGCGATATTTCAGCTGAATTGCACTCATATGCAATGCAACACAAGCTGTGTAAAACGTAACTGCGGTGACGATTTTTTGCACTAATGTACGAAGGTAAAATTATATTTGAAAAAAAGGTTTGTGATACCTGGGTCGCGTTTTATAAAGTTACAATTTACAATTTTGCTGTTTGTCTCTTTCTAGCCAATATGTGCGTGCGTGCGTTAGAGAGTCAAACAGCGAAATTGTAACTTTATAAAACGCGACCCTGATACATTTTTTTGTACTTAAGCAGATCGGTCAATATGAAAAAATCCACAAAACGGTGACATCGCTTAGCAATTATTTTGTTCTTATTTTATAAATTTTGATTAAAATATTCGACGCCGGTGACACAGCATCTGTGATCAAAAGCATCTGACTCCTATGCCAGTGACACACATACGTGATCAAAATTACCGTACTCTAGTGCCACTAGCATAAATCAAGTTCTTACTCATGTGCCTGTCACATTGAAATACAATAATTTTTGACACAAGTGTTGTGTCACCGACGTAGCTTACAATCATTTCGGTCACACATGCGTATCACTGGCATAAGAGTTCTAATAAGAACATTTCGATCGGTGTAGTATTAAATTAGGATTTAGTGAAACAGTACGGGGGGCGAACGTGTTAATTCATTTAAAAATACACAAAACATTGATACACGACTCATCCTTCATGAATACTCAAAAATATCTTAAAAAGTATTCACAGTAGGTATAGTATCTGCATATTAAATTAAAATTCTCTAAAACAAGAAATACGTTAATATACTTACCTAATATACCTATTCGCGGCATGCCAACCTTCGGTCGCTAACTTTGGGTAGACTGTTGATGTCATAGGCATCATCAAGAAACATACATAATATACATATAGTTACGTGTCTCGCTTATTCAAACCAATACCTTTTGAATGCAGAATAGAATTCACAATCCAAAAACACGTTACGAATACCTGACTGTATTATAATGAATTCCGTATTTGTATATCGGATTCTGACCGATTAGTGATTTTTTAAACGCGCCTTGTTGTGGCTATTTATGTAAATTGTGATTTAAACTTGTTTAATTGCAGTAAGAATCATATTCGTCACCACCCCAACTCTTCCCGCGGGTGTTGTAAGAATCGACTAAGGGATTGAAGTGTCACTGACGATTCTTTGATTTGATTGATGACGGGCAGCAGCGTCATCATAGTGCACACAGTACTGCGATCGCCAATCCGCTTGCCCAGCGTGGCGATTATGGGCATTTACCTCCTTATGCGTCTCCTAGGAGTGGTTTAACCCTTATATGCATAGTGATGTATCATCTATTCTCGACTCTATTGACAACCCGTCAGAATTCAAATTTGAATAAATCTTTGTCAAGGTCATGCATTTAAGGGTTAAGTTCAGCAGTAGACTGAGAAAAGCTGATGATGATGTATGAGATTTTAAAGCAGGAATGCATATAGACATGTTGAAATACGCATGCTAGTGATTGATAAATCGGAAACCACTGATAATTTATTAAGATAATTGATAAATGTCTTCTTGTCGCATCACTTGTAGGAAGGAACCTGTTTATGTACAGTCGCCAACCAATATAGGAAGAGCCACGGAGATTAAATTATCTGAATATACATTCTAACGCCACGACAATAGAGGCCTGTTCAGATATTTCTAAGCACCCTGGCCTACTACCACGAAAATCGAAATTCGTAAATTTCGAGGATTTTTCTCTGTTACTCAAACGAAGGCGTCATTAGAATGAGAGAGAGAAATCCCCGAAATTTACGATATTTCGTTTTTCGCGGTAGGGCCGCTGGTCGCTCCGATGTATTTGATGGCGAGTGTACGATGCACGATTCAATTGTCAGCGTTAACTTTTTCTATAGTCGTGACTTAGACCGTATATTGCCATAGCCAGACACTTTTTTGCAGCAAATTAGATTTTAAATGAAAAAATCGACAGTATCGTAAGTAGCCACAACGTACAAAAACCACGCTACGTATACGTACGTTGCGTCACGTTGGTGTGTTGTTCAAACCTTCACATTACTCACTTCAACTGTTCTAAGAAATCGAGCTGTCAGTGTCTCGGTTACTCCTGGCTACCGCGAAACAATCGACGTTTGCGTCCCCGTCACACTTACGTATGAATCTGCAGGAGCGTGAGGGTCAACATGTCGATAGTGGTTCGCGATTGTTCAGGCCTAAGAGATCTAGGTTTCTAAATGACGTCAGCGTTGTATTTGACGTCAGCTGCGTGCATAGAAAACTGGCAGCGTGAAAAGAGGAAAGTCAGTTCCTTTGACGTATAACGTACAGCAATGGAAATTGATTCATGTAAAGTCCATTTCATATACGAAGGCCCGATTCCACTTGACAAAGTCATTAGGCGTTAACAATAGGATCAGTAATAACAAAAGATACCTGTCCAGACCATTTTGTAGCGTGATGTTTTTTACATACATCGATGTACGGCACGTGCCAATTTGTAGTGAACCAATTCAATGACAAAAGTTTCGAATGGCATGGGGCCTTCGTATTTGAAATGGACTATACCACTTCGGACTTCGTTACATCCAATATGAAAATGACAACCAATACAAAGTACGAAATGGTACACTGGTATAACATTTTCCTTGACTGTAGGTAGTAGGTACATGTCATCGTTTAATATACAGATTTTTTAAATGGACAGATAGCTGATCAGACCGCCGCTACATAAAAAAACCCTCGATAAATGGTGTATAGTGTTCAATTAAATATTTCATGAATATTAACTGGAAGAAAAAAAACTTTAATGTCGTCAATAAAATTGTTTTCACAGTAATCCATTCCATTGGAATTCTGGGTCAAAAGATAACTTAGGTTACGATACTAAAGATACCACAAATGAAAGAAAACAAAGATAATTGCCCTCAGTGTCCTAACAGTGTAAAACGCACTGCACACGCATCCCGTGTGGCTCAGTCTTAAACCCTCAACGGCAACTCATAGTAGGCGCCAGACTAGTCGTGGTAGGCAAAACTGTCGCATGGCGAAGGAAAGGCATAGATTGGCATGCCGGATGCATGACTTCCCGTCTCTCACCAGACATTGACAGTTTTATCCGTCAGACACGGCGACTGGAAAATGTATACTAGCTGAACGTTTTCGAAATCTCTATGTTTATTATTTTAATTTCATAATATTGTATATTAGCGACCCGTCGCGACTTCGCATGGGTAAAATACTGATGAAAACCTTCTTGAATCACTCTATCTATTAGACCATTCAAAAGAGTTTGTTGCTATTCCAATTTGAATAAAGAATCATTTGACTTTGACAAAAAAAAAACGCATAAAAATCCGTTGCGTATATAGTACAGTCAAGTGCAAAAATAAGTATCGAAAGAATCCGTTCATAAATATGTTACGACGTTCTTATTACACAGAATTAGAGTGCACTGGGACATATTTTTGAACGTTTTTGTATACCCCTTATTTTGTCTCCGACTGTACTAAAGATTTAAAGTATACATAAGGATATTAGGGACAGAGAAAGCGACTTTGTTTTATACTATGTCGTGATGATGTAATCTTAGCAAGATCGGTGATTGTGGCAATCTTTGCGGGAGGCCCATGTCCAGCAGTGGACGTCTTTTGGCTGACATGATGAGGACACAATAATGCATCAAATCAATGTCGAATACCGAGACTAAGTGACGCCTACAATTAATGTAGTTTATACGAATTATCAGTGCTGCTATTCACAACACACATATACTGGGTGACATCGGAGTCGTGATCCAAACTGTGAGAAACGTGTTAAGATGGTCATTCTCAACAAGGTTTCCCATGGAACAAATATGAATATCGCGAAAAAAAAAACTGTTTCCATACCGAACGGTGCGGAAGTGTTCATAACTTCCAGTCTCGTTTCATAATTATGTAAACACATTTGGAAACGATTAGTATGGAGAAATATATACATATTAATGAACACGAACTTTACTAGTCGTAAAAAAAGTAAGTTTGTTCATATAGGTCCCATAGAGAACATTGTTTAGGAAGACTATCTTAACACGTTTCTCACAGTTTGGATCACGACCCCGATGTCACCCTGTATTTATCATATCGAAAACCATATAAGTGGGATCTCTTGTGTCTCAGACAAATGTGTTGTCTCAAGTGTCGTAGTCACTGAAGCCTGTTGAACCCCCGAAGTTTGAAAATTTCGGGGATTTGTCTCTGTCACACCAACGAAGGTTTCTTTAGAGCGACAGAGACAAATAACCGCGAGTTCGCGGTAGGGCCGCTGTTACATTGACCAAATGTCTTTCTGTTACAAGAACAAACTGCATTTATTGCAATACGAGTAAAAAGTCAAAATTAAAGAAGGATTCCTCAGGGCTTCAACCTATTATATTACCGCAAACATTTAAACTCAAAAATTTCAAACTAACTCAAAATTAACCATAATTGAAGGGGATGGTTGTTCAGAATTATACATTCTGGCGGCTATAGCTTGGTGCACGTTATAAGGTGCATGCAGACCAAAAGAGCATTCGCTTCTCTTCTATCCCCCTACTCTACGAAATTCGATCGTTACACGAAACGTGATTCGTTGATTTCGTAGAGTAGGGGGATAGAACAGCGAATGCTCTTTTGGTCTGCATGCACCTTTATACTTTGGCTGTTTTTGTATGATCACATTTGGACTGGTTGGTTTGAGGCATCGGGAATAATCATTTCATCAGTGGCGTTAATGAGTCAAGGGTCAGAGGTGAATACCTCATGATTGTCACTGAGCTGTCAGCTATTTGTGGGTATGACATCATTAAGGTGGTGAGCGAAGTGATACGGGCTCGAGATCCTCGACGCCTCACACTTATTCTAGACCGAAGGTCATAAACTATACGAGTATTGTCCTTCTGACTCTACTGATATCGCCCTTTGAGTGACGTCACGTTGGTTGACAACCACATTAGATGATACTTCTCCACCCCTATTAATAATTCTAAAACACGCACAATTAGTAGGTAATTAGTTATATTTGCGGTTCAGCTGCGTATATGGTTTTTTTCCCGTTCTAAAACATGTCAAGTATACTTCCTTCCTTCCTTAGATTACTTCTTAGTCGGCATGTCTTTAAAACTACGTCCAAAAGACTGCAAATTCTGTCTTGCTTTGTGCGGTTGGGCATCATGTAATTTTGCTCAAAATCTGAAGCACAGCCACAGACTGAGGAAGTACCCTCTCATAGCAGTGTTGTGTTCCAAGTTCCGACTAGCACTACAGCATATGATTGATGCGACAATATGTCGCGGCGAGATAGCCTATCCGTCCCTCTTTTATTGATATAGTTAGTAAAAGACGGGAAATCTGTCTCGCCGCGACATACTGTCGCACCAATCATGTGCTGAGCGTGCAGGGAAGACAGGCCACCCACAACTACCCACACCCACCTCTTGATAATTCGCCTTCTGCCTTTTTTATTTCTACAACGAGACCCACCTTTCTCTTGCATTTCACTGCAAAGCGTACAAGAAATGTGTAGAACTTTTGCAACTTACCTTCAACCTTTTGGACGCTAATGACTGATATACCGGCACCGCCGGTCGAACGCCAAAGGCCGAATAAGTGCAATATAGACTTACGCACGTGCCTAAGTGGCGTCTGAAAGACAGCTTTTGGATTTGATATAGCGTCAAAAGGCACCCAGTACTCCGAGAATATAACTATTATGAGTGACCATTTGTAACAGGCGCCATTTTAGTTCAACACAGACTTACACAAATAAAAGCGGAGAAGTAATTATGAGCGCGCAAGCCCAAGCGATTATCGCTAATGGTGGCAGTAAACATGGTTATATACGTGTAAGTATAATAAGTTAAGCTGTAAGCCAAGTTAGGGCTTTTAACTTATTCGGCGCCATGTCAAATACAAACGTTGTCGCTCAGATGCGACGTCAAGGAAGTGTCAAAACTGAATTTGAACACTCGCGGTCGTAGATCTCTAGTATCTCTACGGCTCCGTGGACGTGTTAATCGGTCTTTGACGTTGAACCTGCATGGCGCATATATCAGTCATTGGCGTCATGGGTTCTATAGATTAATACTGTTTCGAATTGAACATGAACCATGGGAAGAATTGAAGCCTCCCAGCGACCTGGGGTCAGTGACATTTTGCTCACACTGCAATTTTTTTGTACGACATAGGGTAAATCGTCGTATCAACCACTTGCAAATTGCAACTGAATGAAACGGCATTTATTAACCAATTTTTTTAAACCATGTACAGTGTTATTTTGGGGATTATAAAATCATACTTACCATAATAACACTAGTGACTGTGTGGTGTGGTTTCGATTAAAATATAATTAAGCTAGAATTAAATATTCATAATTTTCACCGTGGATAATGAAAACATTAAAGTATTTCTTCGCAAAACCGCCTCGCGGATGACATAAATGCCACAATTATTAATGGAGTTATTATGCAAATTTAATTCAACGCCTAGCAGCTTCAGTTATCAATTTAAATACACTTTCCATTATTATAAAAATACTTAATAATACAGCGTTAAAGTTGCGTATTTTGCAGGAATTTTGTGCGGCTAATTAAACTTTCTCATTAATTGCTTCGCTCTGATAAACAAGATATAAGAAGGTTGGATACGGAACAATATTATCATTGTTTAAATCCTAGGTTTACTTAGCCGACCCAATTTTCACGACTAGACATTCCATTACTGTTTCTAATATAATGCAGTTTCTTTAAACTTAAAACCGGCCATAGCATGTCGGGCTATGCTCAGTGTAGTGTTCCGTAGTTGTTTCAAAAAACGACTAGGCTAATTATGTTCGAAATAGTTTTATTTTAAAGTATTCTATACCTAAGCCCACTATACATATTTTGGACCCACTGATCAAAAGTTAAGTGGGGGAGGGGGACAATTTATTTATATTCTAGAGCGGTTAATCACCGAAAATATTGACATTAGAAAAAACTTTTGTTTAGAATTTTTTTTAAGACCTATTTAACGATACCCCATACTAGGATTACACTCGAAAAACAGTTTTTTTTCTACCACTTTGTCCTAACCCTAAAAATTAATGTACATAGGTAAGTATATCATTTGATACTACGTTATACACTGCTGAATTGTCTTGTTTTCTTTTCCGCTCGAGATTTTATAATAATCTACCTACAGGAATACTGGAAAGCCTTAGATATCATTATATTATTTGAAATGCACATACTTATTGCAACATAAGCATAAACGAAACATTAAACTCACTATAAACCGCCATAACTCGTCTAAAATGTCTCCAGTCCGGGAAATTCCAATTTAGACTTATCCAGGCTTAAAGCGGTTTAAAGTGTCCGTTTGTTTTCTTCTAAGTTTGGAGGAGCTATCTATTATTAGCAGTTAAAGGTGAGGAATTATATTAAAATTGTAAACAGTAGGTAAAGTCCATTTCAAATACGAAGGCCCGATTCCACTTGACGAAGTCATTAGGCGTCAACAATAGGATCAGTGATAACAAAAGATACCTGGCCAGACCCTTTCGTAGCGTGATATTTTTGCATACACCGGTGTACGACACGTGCCAATTTGTTGTGGACCCACCCATTAAATGACAAAAGTTTCAAGTGGCATTGGGCCTTCGTATTTGAAATGGACTATACAGTAGTAGTACGTGCATACCATAATTGGATGTAGTTATGCAATAAAGATCCAACCGCTAGGTAGTTTAGTTTAAAAATAATAATTCACAAATTTCCTAGGCAACTTCTAAATCTTGGCAATATTATTACAAATAAAAAAGTCACTAATAATGTTTATGTCGTACGATACACGTGCGAAAATGAAATTCGTAACTTGTTTCTATTAATTAACGCACTCTCTTCGGTCGCGCTTTAATTTATCTCCACTCGTTTCGGACTTATTTTTTTTCGCACTTGTATCTTAATGTACTATTTCACGTATGTGTTATGTAACATTTTTTGCTCCTTTAAGACTCAGGACTACGAATTTAAAATCTTACCCCTTCCTTGTATATTGGTACTGAGAAAATTTAGACACTCATTGTTTTATCCAATCAATATAAAGCATGCCAGGGTTTACACTACACAACTAAGCTATTACGTTGACGTACGCGTCTGGCAACCTTGATTGCTCAAGACACCGGTAAAAAACGTGTAAACAAAAAAAAAACCGGTAAAGCTATTAATAAATTATGAAGGATGAGCGAAGTGTAAGCTGTGTAAATATGCAGTAATATTATTGTTACCGTAGACAGAAAACAGAACCTTAACTTGTAAGCGTGTAAACTGGAAGTTTCTGGACTTAAAGGGTATTAATGTATTAATTGCAAAAAAAATTACATAGTTAATTAAATTTAATGTCATAATATTTGTGTTACGAACCTTACGAAATCAAATTTCGTGTAAAGTCCATTTCAAATACGTACCTGGCAATATCCTTTTGTGGCGTGATATTTTTTCATACATCGGTGTATGACACGTGCCAATTTGTGGTGGACCAATTAAATGACAAATGTTTCTAGTGGCATTGGGCCTTCGTATTTGAAATGGACTATACCAACCTTTGGCGGTCAAAAAAAGCATTGAATTCAAATTCTCTATGCGCGATCATGCGATCAAGAATACGTGCCTACATTTTTTAAATATGACGCCTTTTTATGAAAAATATTATGCTTAAACGTAGCAAACATGCATTTTTCTGGTGTTAATAAGCTCTTTCCATAATGGGCCTCCTTTAAACATGGACTACATGCATATTTGCATAATTAAAGTAGGCATGAAATAAAACTATGAAAACGGATAAACTCGCGTATATTAATTTAACTTCATTCCGACGTTTCGAACACTTTACAAGGTTCGTGGTCTGTGGTCTGCGGATTGTCATCCGAAGAAATTATTAAAGTAGGCATAATCATTTTGCATAAAACCAGCGTGATTTAGGTGACCGTAACCATGGCAATAATGGACAAAAAAATTGATTCACCCACATAAACTATCTAGTGAAGGTCGCCGGGACACGCTGGATGCAGGTCGCATCTAACCGGTACATGTGGAGGTCCAGAGGGGAGGCTATGTTCAGCAGTGGACGTCTTATGGCTGAGATGATGATTATGATGATGAAACTATCGATTTATTATAGTTCTATTAGTTATTTTAGCATAGTTCGAGAAATATAAATTGAATGTTTATTTTTACTATAATGTAGGTAGTTAGAAAGTTACCAATTTATATTTCACGAACTATATATCAAAACACGAACACTGTATAACAAACTAAATGTTTAATACAAACAAGTCTTACAAAATGACCCCATTTCTTTGCGAGCGTGTATGGCCGTAATAAGGATTATGAAAATACAGTCATAAGCTGCTTTTGTTTAGGGCCTGGACATCGTTAATCCGGGGTTAACGATATATGGCGACCTACTGTCGCCGTCGGATAAATGGAAACAGTAGGGCTGCTCTTTAACACGCTCACTGCGGAACAGGTCATATGTGACCTGTACAAGTATGGTTAATTACAATTTAACTTAATTGCCGCAGCGAAGGTGTTAATATCTGAACATGCGAAACATTAACGACCATACCACACTAAATGCGTGTGCAGCACGATCACGTGCGCGTTGTACCTTCGGAAAGTCATAATAGATAGCACACCGCTTGTACGTCTCGCGCACGTGCACGCCACGCAAGCGGTATGCCATCTAATATGACATTTTCATACGCCACAACGTGCACTGCACGCGCACGTGCTCTGGTGCGACTTATATATGAACATGCGCCGTAAATCATAAGATAGTAAATTATTTTGTTATGTACTTATTCGATTTATTTCAGCATCATACTTACTTAACAAAATGTCAATCAAGCTTTAATCGAACCAAAAACAGCATCATTGTGTAGGTACACAAGAAGATTACCGCGCATATCTATAGGTATGACATACTCTGATCAACACAAAATGGCACGGTGCGTTGCGTATCGTTTTTAGGGTTCCGTAGTAAACTAGGAACCCTTATAGTTTCACCATGTTCGCTTGTCCGTCTGTTTGTCCGCGGCATAGCTCAATAGCCGTTAGTACTAGGAATTTGCAACAAGGTACAGGTATAGATATTAATTAATGATTACGCCAACAAAGTGGTAGAATAAAATGTAGTTTTTTTTCGGGTACCTCCTATAATAGTAAAGTGGAGATGTTTATTTTTTATTTTGCTGTAATCCTATAGAGTGGAGTATTGTCAAATAGGTATTTCAAAAAGAATAAGGGTACCAAAAGAAATATTTTTTTATTAAATCAATATTTCCGGAATAACCGCTCCAGTTTAAAAAAAAATGTCCCACGCCCTCTAGCTTTTGATCCGGGGGTCCAAAAAATATGTAATAATCATGAATAGTGGGCTTATAAAATACTTTAAAATAAAACTATGTATTTCAAACATAACCGGTCCAGCCGTTTTTGAACACTACGGAACTCTACACTGAGCATGACCTGGCATGCTCTTGGCCGATTTTTCTAATCACGAATCAAATCCTCGCGTCACATACAAGACTATAAAAAGTCAGGGTGAACGCACCTCGTCCATAGCAAAAAGCTATACAGAAGGCCCATTTAAGTTGTGTGACTCATCGCTGATGTAATGCGGCCTCGAGATGCCGGGCCTCTTAATAATGACATAACTCTAAATAGACCTCAAAGAGAACGCGTGGTTGACATACTGTATGATCTTAGCTTTTTTAATATTTGGGTGTACCCTTATAAAATAGTACATTACGACACAAGTGCGAAAAACACGAAATTCGAAACGAGTGGCGATGTTTGAAATCGACACGAATTACGAATTGCGTTTTTGCACGTGTCTCGTACGACGTTTTTTAGTACAGATGGCCCTCCGAAGTTTTGGACCTGACGTAAAATGACCCACTTCTCGCACTAGAGCCTAAAAAGTACACCATCTGTACTAAAAAAATTGTATTTTCTTCAGTTTTGATGAAGGTGGATCTATCATATTTCCTCCATTGTCAGTCGCCCGCAGACCACGAACCCTGTTAAGTGTTCGAAACGTCGGGATGAAGTTAAAGTTAATTAATATATGCTAGTTTATACGTTTTCATACTTTTATTTCATAAAAAAAAATAGTATGAATCTGACAGCTGTTTCGCCCAGACGCCTACTTAGCGCCGTCTGGTGGCAGAACAATATCGAAAACCCTCATTGTGTCATTGCCATGCTGGCGCCATTTTTGCGCCCACACTAAAACTTATGTTGTTAATGTTCGTTAGTATTAAATGCGCACGCTCTATCTTGTTATTGCATGTTCATTGTATTTTCGTGGACATCTTTAATTGGCTTTGTTTACTGTACACTCAGTTTTGTCAATTTTTAGGGTTCCGTAGCCAAAATGGCAAAAACGGAACCCTTATAGATTCGTCATGTCCGTCTGTCCGTCTGTCCGTCTGTCCGTCTGTCCGTCTGTCACAGCCGATTTACTCGGAAACTATAATTGCTACAGAAACGAAATTTGGTAGAGATATGTGTTGTATAAACCGCTACAGGATTATGATACTAAATTGTAAAAAAAAACTATTGGGATGGGGCCCCTCCATACATGTAACTGAGGGATAGAAATTTTTTTTAGTTGTATATGAGCGTGTGGGGTATTAATAGAAAGGTCTTTGAAAATGAAATAAAGGTTTATACATCTTATTTTTATTTAAGCAAATCGTTTTCGAGATATCAGCTCTCAAAGTCTGAAAAATGTGTCCCCCCTCTCTATTTTTTAAACTACGCTATATAAAATTCTAAAAAAAATATATGTTATGCACATTAATAAACTCTATCAACGATTTTTGGTTTGATTAAATTATCTCCTATAGTTTTTGAGGTAGGTTGATTTAACTGTATAAATTGATAATGGTACGGAACCCTTCGCGCGCGAGTCCGACTCGCACTTTGCCGGTTTTTTATGTACTGCTGTTGATGCCCAAAATACATAAAATAAATAAAATGTAATTATGTAGGTAATACACATACTTAATAAATAAAATGTAATTATGTAGGTAACTACATAATTACATTTTTCTCAAACATGCAATGAAATGTTGTAGTTACGTGCCTATAAAGCGGCCGGGAAGTACCTCGTTGCCGGCCTAGGCCGGCAAGTGCCTCTTTTTTAATTTTCATTTGACATAGGGATGTGACCTGGCATCTTGGCTTTTAGCCAATAATTATCTGTAAGTAATATTAGTATAAAAAAAAAATGATTGGCAAATTTTTGCAGTTATAATTAGGTATTTAAATTATATAATTTAAAATAAATGTACAATAACTACTCAAAATAATATTTAAAAAGCAGTATTATACGGCGCGATCCGTCGGCCCCGATCATCGCATGCGATTAATTGGACCCAACCGACCGCGTCGTCTTATACCGCTTTTTAAAAGTAAAAATTTGCAACTTTCAAACAGATCAATCTTAAAAAAAAATGAGGTGTCGGTGTCGTATTTGACTTTTGTTGTGTTTCAAAGACTTAGTTATGTAGTTGACTTATAATTTCTTAGAAAGAAGATACAATTTTTTGTTTCATTTCATTGCATGCTTGAGAAAAGCATTACATACATACCTCGGCCATGAAGTGACGGGTTGCCGTCAGATACGTTTCGATATGTACAGTAAGTTATTAGTATACACAATTCTCCTCATGACGTTTAAATAGGGTGAAAAATTGTATACATATTTATGCATATCTTATATCACAAACATGTCATATCCTGTCAATCTCAAAACTCCTTCTAAGTGAGCAATTACCAGTTTTAACTCCATTAAAATATAACAATCAATCCTTTTAACGTTTTAATTAACAAATTGGTTATCAACGTTCGCTTTAACCTCAAATTCTTTTAATTATTAATGATCGTGTAACAAAACACTAATGAGATTTCTTTTGTTTTCAGGTAAGCAAACACAATTATCGTCAATGAGCACTAGGTAAAAGTGAATGTACCCACATCTAGTGAAATAACGTCGTAAGTATGGATGAACTTTGTATGTAGTTGCAACTTTCTTGCGTCGCCAATGTTATGTTTACTAGATGCGCAGGCGCAGCCTTGCGTGCTCGCGACGCGTAAATAATGCATGCAAACAAAAATTTAAGAATTCGAATTTCAATTGTGAAGTGGTTAATAGAGAAACTAGGAAATATAATTTTGTTTTGTTTAGTTTTACGGTATAGCTTTTTGTATTTTAAAACTACTGTAGTTTACCAACGCCGAAGGTGGGCTTTGAACCCATGCCTA